>CM041814.1:25380447-25528221 GCA_023376895.1 Aspiorhynchus laticeps
TGGCAACAGCCACTTCTCTTATACAACTGTTATTCTTGAAAGCAAACTCCAAATTTAGCTCACAACCACAGTTAATTTCTGATGGCAATTTCTAATTTCTGTTTTTCCCCTACTTCCCCATATTACGGGATCTCCTCCGTTGACTCAGTGTTGCCAACTCAGTTTCAGCAGAAGTTGCTAAAGGAAGGTTGATTTGTTGCTAAAAGTTGCTAAATGACGCTGTGATGTCATTGCGCGATGACGTCATTATGTAATCATGATGCAACATTGTGTCACTTCATCGAATCTCAGCAAAAATATATGTTTTTTACAGGTGTTTTCCCTCTAATTTAAATTACGCATTGTATTTAGTGTTTTCAGGTTACAACGGATAATGGATAATGTCCTGGAAAATTACTAACATTTCCATTTTTCTAGATATCTTTTTACAGTGCACTAACTGATCAACAATCACAGGTACAAGCTACTAACAAGGTGTATCATAAATGAACAATTACCTAATTATTAAATTATTCAATTGTTGTTGTTATTATTATTAAATTGAACAATTGCAAATAGAAGCTAACTTAATTCACGTGATATGTATACTGTCAGTCATCTTTGGTTTCCTCTTTTTGTGTAATTTAGATGAAAAAAAGTCCCTTTTATTGTTAAAGTCACTTATCAAAAGGTGCTAAAAGTTGCCAAATAAATTTTAAAAATAGATACATTTGTTGCTAGGTGCTTTTGGAAGAAAAAGTTGCTAGGGTAGTATGAAAAGTTGCTAAATCTAGCAACAAAATTGCTAAGTTGGCAACACTACGTTGACTTACGTTATTTAAACAGAGGCCTGTCTAGCTCCAGGGGCGTTGTGTTTACAAACCATAACCCCCCCCAACCCCCCCCCCCCCCCCCCCCCCCGTGGGAGGGACTACACGACCTGTGGCGCCATCTGTCGGTACCACTGAGGAACACCGACACCTCCCTCACTTAAGACATTTCAGGTTGTAATTTCAAGTCATTTTCTAATGCTGTGTGAAATAATTTTAATATTTAGGCCTGTAACAGGATTTTGAAGTTAATATAAATAGATATCGATTTTAAACACTATGCAGGCTTTCGTACAGTTTTTTGCTTCGACTGCACCTTTGTCCCTGTCAACAACACGTATGAAAAACAAATGCTGCACAACTACAGACAGAAAAGTGGAAAGGAATGAAAGTTGAGGCGGCTGTGATACGCATGCGCAGTGACGCGTGTGTACATTCTTGAGCGGAAAATGATGGCGATTATCCAGACGCTTGAAGAGCCTGCGCTCGCTATGGATGGAGGTGGCCGTGAAAACTAACAACACTCGCGGGGAAAAGTTGTTTGCTTTGGACGATCGCGACCTGTCTCGGCCCTCGGACGTTTTCAGACGTAGAAAAAAAGCGAGTGGACAAGGGTTGAGACTGTAAACTGGTGTAATATTCAAGTGTGAAAGAGCCACGTAGCTTATAGAGATCCAGATCACACACACTGGCCTAGTGCTTTTAAAGCCTCCACACAAATACACACCAACCTGAAGAAGAGAAGTGAACGAGAAAATAAGATCTAAAAAGCGGAACGAGCTGTTGGTGAGTCGATACACGTTTGCAAATTATTTCGATTTACTATATATGCTTTTGCTCTGCATACGTAGGTGAATGTGCGTTTATTTACTCTCTGCATGTAGATGTGATTGGTTAGCTGCTCCTTTTAGCCACTTTCAGTGTGCAGTGAAAGGCATAATCAGTATATGGTTTAAAAGAAATAAGAGTTGGGCCTGAAGTGCACACGTCAACGTCATCTGATCACAGAGCTGCAGATTAAATACTGCTGCAGTCACTATACTCACTCTGGCTGGGTCTCAAAATCTACTGAGCTTTCTAGTTAGGCTGCATTTTTTTGGGTATCACAGGCGCGTGCTGCAGCTTTGGTCTTCATAGTCGCGTTCTAAATAAAAAATAATACATGTATTATATCTGAAAATGTTCAATTCAAACGCTCAAAAGCTTGACGTACACAAGTGTTCGATTCGAACATTGGAGGGCGCCTGTGATGGCAGAAACATTCAGTTTAAACGTTCGCTTAGCACCTGTGATGTCCACAATGTTCGAAAGTTCAGAGGCTTCTGTAATGAAAGAAAGGTGCGATTTGAATGTTGGAATGTTTCTTTGATGTTTTCTTTGATTTGCATCTCTATACAGACACTTGCACACACATTCCAAATCAAATCAGCTTGTATTTGTAAAATGCCACAGCTTGGTACAAAGATATATTGTCCTATGATCAGAAAGCTTATCAACACTTTTAAAACAACTACACTTTTAACAAAATGTTAGTGAATAAATATATATATATATATGTATATGTATATGTATATATATGTATATGTATATGTCTATGTATATATATATATATATATGTATATGTATGTATTTATTTATTCTGATATAAGCTTTATTAAATAAGCTGTGTTCCAGACAACTCAACTGAACTTTTTTCCACCTCTCACTTGAAAATAATGCCACTCCAAGTTCCGCTGGAACTGCATAGCATTATATTTGACAATTAGACAGCTTATAAGTTTTTAATAACGAATGACAATAAACAGATTTTGGGAGAGCCTTAACATTGCTTTAATTCATGATTTTGTCATAATTCGCAGAACACAAAGTGTTTTCGTTGAGTCATGGTGCCATCTTCTGGTGTGATGGATTGAAACTCACGGAAGTTGGAAGTAGTGTCTCTACTCCGATATTCCCATTTCTAACTTTGTCTCGAATGCAGCATCAAAGATAAAATATGGCAACCGAACTTGCATTTTCTCAAACTTTGACCATAATAGGTGAGCGATAGCCAATGGAATTTCCACTTGTGCATTAGTTTCATCTACTACTGGCTTCTGCTTATGGGTTTTGTGTAGTTTGGACTTCTGATATTAAAGGTTAAGTGTGTAATTTCTGCACTTCTAGTGTCACTAAATGAAATTGCAGAGTTAAAGCATTATTATTGTTTTTATTATTATTATTATTATTGTTATTATTGTTGTTGTTCCATGATCTGTCTGAATACTTGATTCTGATTGGCTGGCAGGTATGCAGTAAAACCGTTTAATGCACAGGTCAAGTTTAATCACCGTTCCATATTAATGCGCTACTTTAATTGATGCACACTAACCAACATGCATCACTCACTCGCACACACACACACGGAGAGAGAGAGAGGTCGGAGATTGTAGATTGCGCTGCACACACACACAAACTGACAAGCTACGCAATATCATGTTCACTATCGCATGCGATTCATCTGCGATTCTGAGTGCGAATTGCGTATCTTGTCAGTGATCTACGGCTCGGTGTATTAAATGCCGCTCCAAATGAAAACAGGTGATGGAGATTTACGGCTAATCACAGAACCGTCTTTACTGATATCGTGCAGCCCTAATAGATATAGAATCTAGATATATTTTTAGGTTCCTTTAGATTCACTTATACTGTTAATAAAGGTTTTTGCACAACAACAAAATAAGTTAGCCTATATATTCTCAAAAATAAATGGTTTTCCACACTCTTTCTGGCCCACTGTCTGAAATGTTCCATTTCCACTGTTAGGATTCACTAACCTCACTTCAACCTTGATTCATTAAATTGCTTAGAAAACAAGTATCAACACCCCCTTGCTTTTGGACATGAGCCGTTTGCAGACAAATGCTACGTACAAACATATAGTCATCTGCCGCAATCTGGAACACCACTAAAATAAACCATCCACTTGTTCCCAACACTGGGATCTGACACAAAAGATGCGTTTAAACTAGACTTTTTTTAATTCTTCCATTTGTCCTGTTGTCGGGAGTAGCTCGAATGCATGGAGTATGTCAAAAATTAAATGGGCAGTTGTGTACTGTGTAAACAACATTGGAGTCTTTTACATTTACATTTAATCATTTAGCAGATGCTTTTATCCAAAGCGACGTACAAATGAGGAGAACAATAGAAGCAATCAGACCATCGAGAGAGCAACAGTATACAAGTGCCATGACAAGTCTCAGTTAGACTAGCACAGTACACATAGCTAGGATTTTTTTTTTTTATTAAATAGAATAGGTAAGTGTTAGTCAGGTGCTGGCGAAAAAGATGTGTCTTTTAGATGTTTTTTGAAAATGGCTAAAGACTCAGCTGTTCGAATTGAGATCGGGAGGTCATTTCACCAGCTGGGCACAGTCCAGGAAAAGGTCAGTGAGAGTGATTTGGTACCTCTTTGGGATGGCACCACAAGGCGTCGTTTAGGGCTGTGACGGTATGGGATTTTTTCTTACCGCGGTGAAGCAGCAACAAATATCGCGGTTTATATGACTTTTGATCAAGAACGCATGCAGCTTAGGCTTGTTGCCATAGACGGTGTTGGCGGTGATACAGGTGTTAAGTCACAACACCGGTTATGTCACTTGCCCACCGCGGCACCGTCCCCACCATCCTTTTTTTTTCATATAGTAAGACAAATCATTTAGTTCAGTTAGAGGACACTACAATTAAAACTGAACGCGGCTGCTCAATGCAGCACACTGAAGGACAGTCGCGCATCACAGATCAGATTTATTTTACCACGTGAGGAGAGTGAGTCGAGCTGACTGACGAGAAGAGTGAGGTGAGACAGACAAGACGATGGCAGAAGAGTTTCAAAACGAAATAAAAGCGCCTGTTTTAAAAATATTTTGGATTTTGAAAAGCCTGTTGACTTCTGCCATTAATTTAAGTGATAATGGAAGATTTTTTAAACATTCGTTTCTCATTTATTTGGTTCCACAGTATTTGCTAATTCTATTTTATTTTATTTAAATGGTGTATTTTCCCCCATTAATTTTACATCAAGGTGTATGCCGTCCGTGCCTCCAAACTTTCTTATTCGTTTTGCTAATAAAACAAAATTCCTCATTCTTTACTGATTTTTAGTTTTGTATACCTATTTAAACTTTGTGTAAGTTATTTGTTATTTTATATTAGGCATATAGCATGGTGTACTTTTATTCGTTTTGTTAATAAAAGTTCTGTTCTACGTTATTTTGTTGTTGCTTGAATTGAATTGATGCCAAATTGCCGCTAATTTAAAAGCGAAAGTAAAATGGGCACGGTGCTTTTTATAAACTATTTAAGCAAAGGAAAGTGAGGGAAAGAGGGAAAACTCAAACGAACTAAAAGCAAACAACTGCTTGCCGCCGAATTGCCTATAATTTGATAGTGAAAGTAAAACGCACATGGCGCTTACAGGCTATTTAAAACCGAAGGAAATCGTGGAAGAGAGGGAAAACTCAAACGACCCCCCACCACGGTGATACTGGTGTTGTCACACTTCGATTAACCGGTGGGAAAATTTCCTCGCCGTCACAACCCTAATGCAGCTTGTAAATGAACGTGGAAATTATTAATAATAAAGTAGTCTTCTTTATTATTAAAACAGCAAATTATATAAACAATAATAACAAAATCATATTTATTTCTATAACTTAGTTTTTTTTCGATATCCTTTGAGTTTAATAGGAATTATAGAACAGTCTTTATCATCGTTTGTAACCCATTCTTTGAACACTAAATTATTAAAAGAATAACAACATGAGCAAGCTGCAGAAACAACAAGCCGAGCTCAACATGCCCCATGCTTAGTTCTGGTGAGTTGTGCTAAACTTCGATTCCTATTTCTTTAGACATTGTTTTTCAGGTAACAGTCCGTGGATATAAACTCACTCGTCCAAACGCAACTTGTTGAATAAATTTGTTGAAATGCATCGTTTGTAACAGCAAATTAGGATGTCATTAATATTATTTAATTAGGCTACATTTATAATAACAACCTTTCTAAAGTGCAACATAAAAGAGGCTTTTTTTCTGATTTGGGTTTTTCAAAGTGCAACATAAAAAAGGAACATCAGACTAGCTGTCTGTACAAGTGTTCTGCTGTTGTACAACTACTGGGACGCTTAAGAGAAACTGTATTTTAGTCCCGCTTCCGCGAGCTTATATTCCGCATTCGCACCCACCCGCTATATATTCACTTTTTGCTCACCCGTTCCCGCTAAATATATATCTCGTTTCCAGAATCTCACATTTAAATTTCCACTACTGAAAGAGAGAGAGATAACAAATAAAAATGTCTGCACTAAAATTATTTTATTGTAGGCTATTTATTTTATTCGTCTTGTCCAGAATCAAATTAGTTTTACATCTTGCTGTCAACACAAAAGGAAAAAGTGTCGCAGAGAAAATAAATAAATAATGTAGCCTATTTGTTTTTTTTATTCGTCTTGTCAAAATACAAAAATTTTAGCCTATTTGTTATTTTTATTCGTCTTGTCAAAATACAAAATTCGTTTAACATTTTGCTGTCAACACAATAGGAAAAGTGTTGCAGAGAAAAAAAACCTGGCACCTGTCATTTAAATTTATAAGCAAAATATGAACAAAACCGTTGGCTTGTAGACATTGCGAAATGAAATAACTGAACAATTTAACATCCCTGAGAAGAATGTCCCGAGTTAGACTTGGGTTTTTTAGCAGTAAACACCATTTTCCAGTCCAAGATGAACGTCCTTCAAGGACAGCGCATCCACACTTGCTTTGCCATCCTGCTCTGTCTCTCATCACAACCTGTCTGTTCTGTCTGAGGGCCGTTATGCACATGCTGTGCGCACAGACCCCGCAATAAAATACATGACACAGAAAGCACTGGTCCGTGCGTGCAGCGCCTGCGCGATAAGATTGAGTAAAGCACAAATATGCTGTTCTGAAAGGATGTCGGAACAGGATATTGTTAGACCGCCCACTCCCGTTCAAATTACACCAGAGTTACCTACTGCTACCGTGATTTATTTGCAAGAAATCTGGTCGGGTCCCGCGGAATGCAGACAGCTTCCTCCTGCAAATACCAAATAAGTGTGGTGATGATGGTGATGACCTTAACACCGCGGTCGGCATCTCATTACCGCGGTGATGCGGTAATGCGGTTATCGTCACAGCCCTAGCGTCGTTCACTTGCAGAACGCAAGCTTCTGGAGGGCGCATAAATTTGAACTAGCTAGTTTAGGTATATTGGTGCAGTGCCAGTTGTGGTCTTGTAGGCAAACATCAGTACCTTGAATTTGATGCGAGCGGCTATTGGTAGCCAGTGTAACCTGATGAAGAGAGGGGTAACGTGAGCTTTTTTCAGCTCATTAAAGACCACTCTGGCTGCTGCATTCTGGATCAGTTGCAGAGGCTTGATAGTACATGCGGGAAGGCCCGCCAAGAGAGCATTACAATAGTCCAGTCTGGAGAGAACAAGAGCTTGGACAAGGAGTTGTGTGGCTTGCTCTGACAGGAAGGGCCTAATCTTCCTAATGTTGTATAAGGCAAATCTGCAGGACTGGGCCGTTGTAGCAATATGGTCTGTGAAGCTTAACTGATCATCGATCACAACTCCAAGGTTCCTGGCTGTCTTGGAAGAAGTTATGGTTGATGAACCCAGCTGTATAGAGAAGTTGTGGTGAAGTGATGGGTTGGCTGAGATCACGAGCAGTTCTTTCTTAGCAAGATTGAGCTGAAGGTGATGGTCCATCATCCAGCTAGAAATGTCACTCAGACAGGCTGCAATGCGAGCAGTTACCGTCGGATCATCTGGTTGGAATGAGAAGTAGAGTTGAGTGTCATCAGCATAGCAGTGGTAGGAAAAGCCATGCTTCTGAATGACCGACCCTAATGACGACATGTAAATGGAGAAGAGAAGTGGTCCAAGCACTGAGCCTTGAGGAACTCCAGTAGCAAGAAGTTGTGACTTTGAAACCTCACCCCTCCAAGACACCCTGAAGGACCTATCTGAGAGGTAAGACTCGAACCACAGGAGGGCGGTTCCTGAGATGCTCATCTTTCTGAGGATGGACATGAGGATCTGGTGGTTAACTGTGTCAAAGGCAGCAGACAGATCCAGCAAGATGAGTACAGAGGATTTGGAAGCTGCTCTTGCCAGTCTCAGGGCCTCTGTAACCGAGAGTAGGGCAGTCTCAGTTGAGTGGCCACTTCTGAAGCCAGATTGGTTGTTGTCCAGAATGTTGTTCTGTGCAAGAAACAGAAAGAGTTGGTTGAACACAACTCGCTCAAGTGTCTTTGCAATGAATGGAAGAAGGGATACCGGTCTGTAGTTTTCTAAAAGTGCTAGATTTAGAGCAGGTTTTTTAGCAGTGGGCATACCCGAGCCTGCTTAAATGCTGTGGGAAATGTACCAGTGTGAAGCGAGGTGTTGATAATGTGAGTAAGCGCAGGTATGACTGAAGAAGAAATGGCTTGAAGGAGGTGAGTGGGGATAGGATCTAGTGGACAAGTAGTGGGATGATTGGAAAGGATGAGTTTGGAAACCTCCGTCTCCGAGAGAGGAGAAAAGGAGGTGAGAGATTGTGTAGTTGTCGTTATGAAGTTATTATTAGTTTGTGGTGTGAGGAATTGGTCACTGATGGTTTTTGTTTTATTTGTGAAGAAAGTTGCAAAGTCATCAGCTGTAAGAGTTAATGAAGGAGGAGGGGGAGGAGGACAGAGAAGAGAAGGTGTTGAAGAGTGCGCGAGAGTCGGAACAGTTGTTAATTTTGTTGTGGAAGTATGTCATTTTAGCAGTGGAGACATTTGCAGAGAAGGAAGAGAGGTGTGACTGATACACACTAAGGTCATATGGAGTCATATGCAAATGTTTTTAACTGTTCAACATAAAAAAAAACAGTTTTTGGAGTTTGGTTACATGAATGCTTTTTTTGTACTGAGGAGGATGTTTTAAGAAATAGTTCACTCTAAAATGAAAGTTGCTGAAAGTTTACTCATGTGGATGAGTTTGGTTTGGAGAAAATTTGGCATGTAGTTTGCTTGCTCACCAATGGATCCTCTGCAGTGAGTAAGTGATATAATGGATTAGTGTTGTCAAAAGTACCGACTTCGGTACCAGTCGGTACTGAAATTTAAAAATGCCCATTTCTAGCTAACATTTGAGTGCTGTTGAGCGGATTCTTAAACACTGCCGATTGCCATTGTGTTCACGCTAGGGCTGCACGATAAATCGCATGTGATGATCATGCGCATCTCGTTAGTAAAGCCAGTTCTGTGATTAGTAGTAAAGCTTCATCACGTGCTTTCAGATGGAGCAGCATTTAATACACAGAGCCGTAGCTCTGCGATTCATCTGCGATAATGAACACCATATTGCGTAGCTTGTCAGTGATCTACGGCTCTGTGTATTAAATGCTGCTCCATCTTAAAGCACGTGATGGAGATTTGCTACTAATCACAGAACCGACTTTACTGACGAGATGCGCATGACAATCACATGCGATTTATCATGCAGCCCTAGTTCACGAGCTCAACAGATATGTCTGTGATTGGCTACAATGATCCAGTAATAGCAGGAAATGGACGGTTTTCAAATTTCAGTACCGATCGGTAACGAAGTCAGTACTTTGGGGGGGGGGCATAATGGTTAGAGAGTCAGACTTGTAACCCAAAGGTTGCAGTTTCGAGTCTCGGTACCAGCAGGGATTGTAGGTGGAGGGAGTGAATGAAGAGTGCTCTCTTCCACTCTCGATACCACGACTGAGGTGAGACACTTGAGCAAGGCACCGAACCCAACTGCTCCCTGGGCGCCGCAGTAAAAATGGCTGCCCACTGTTTTAGGTGTGTGTTCAGTGTATATGTGTTTGTTCAGTACTCACTGCTATGTGTGTGCACTTGGATGGGTGAAATGCAGAGTACAAATTCCGAGTATAGGACACCATACTTGGCCACACATCATGTCCTTTCCTTTCATTAAAAAAACATCTTGGATGACCTTAGGTTGAGTAAATTGTAATTAAATTTTCATTTTTGGATGAACTGTTCCATTAATGGTACAAATACCTCTTAAATATCAAAAGATTAAGGAAAATATAATTTCTCATGACCCTTTTAATGAATAAAGATCATGGTATTTTAATGTAAAGAGACCAAAATGGCTTTGACATTCATTTTAAAACATTTTAAAACTTTCAGTCAGCTTTTAGTTAATGATAATGGTTAGATTTTTCTGTTTTCTTTCTCAAAATAACTGTCTAAAACTGAGACTGTTTTACAGTTAGTTTTTTCCATCACTGCACTGTAGGACACTTGGTTATTTATTAATAGAGCCAGGCTAATAACTATGCAAACATCATTGCTTGTTTTAGACCTTCATGCTGTGCTACATTTACTTGTTTTGAATCTCAGGCACCCTGTATCTTCTTTCCTGTGAATGAGTCTGCACTTTTCTCTGAAATATTATAACCTCTTCATGTACAACAACATGGTTATTTAATTAAGTATCAGTTCCAAATGTCTCTTTTTATTTATTAGGAACATGTTTGGTTTTGTAACAGAATCTCATTCAATTGCAATTTTAAAATCATGTGTTATTCATGTTATTCCCATCCGCTTTAGGGCACACATGCTTCTTTTTCCAGCTGTCATTCACAACATGTCATGCATCATTGCTTTGATTTGTGATCCATGCCATCACAATGTGGAGCAAACTTGTTATGCGTTTATCTTTGAGACTGTGCAGAATATCAGTATCCTAGGGAATACAGATATCTTAGATTGTGATGAGTTTTAGTTACAACACCACTGTACAGTATAGTTAGTTACACAAGCTAATGAAAGTGTTTTTTTTTTTTTTTCTTGGAGACTCGCAATAACTCTAAAGAGTTCATATCCCGTTTAATCAGACGATTGGAATTGACCTCGTCAGTGTTTGCATAGTGGTTTGAGGTGGACCAAAAAAAATTATCAGCTGCAGCTCAACAGCTGCGCAGGCCAAACTGCAACTGAAACCACCCTGTTTGGACAATCTGAAAACTCATGTTCTAACCACTGAAACTGAAACGCTGACTCACAATGAGAAAGTTAGCTTGCAAGAACATCTGATAGGCTGACATATTGCCAAATTTTATTAGAAATTCGTGGGAACGTGTCTTTTTTTCCCCTTTTTTTAAAAAAAGGATTGAAGTAAAAATAATTTTATTACTACGTCTATCACCTCTTTTGCCTTCCTGACTGGGATGTTATGTCATCTCACTGTACTTTTTTTATATATATATATATATATATATATATATGGTAACACTTTATTTTAGGGTCGCTTAATTAGTTGCTTATTAGCATGCATATTACTGGAATATTAGCCATTTATTAGTAGTAATTAAGCACATATTAATGCCTTATTCTACATGACCTTATTCTACATCCCTAATCCTACCCAATACCTAAACTTAACAACTACCTTACTAACTATTAATAAGCAGTAAATTAGGAATTTATTGAGGGAAAAGTCATAGTTAAATACAACCCCAAATCAGAAAAAGTTGGGACAGTATGGAAAACGCAAATAAAAAAAGAAAGTAGTGATTTCTAAATTTACTTTGACTTGTATTTCATTGCAGACAATATGAACACAAAATATTTCATGTTTTGTCTGGTCAACTTCATGTCATTTGTAAATATACATCCTTTCCTGTCATTCAGACCTGCAACACATTCCAAAAAAAGTTGGGACAGGAGCAAGTTAGGGCTAGTAATGAGGTAAATTGGTTTATGTCAACAGGTGATTGTAATTATGATTTGGTACAAAAGCAGCATCCAAGAAAGGTCTAGTCCTTTAGGAGCAAAGATGGGCCGAGGATCGCCAGTTTGCCAACAAATACGTGAGAAAATTATTGAAATGTTTAAAAACAATGTTCCTCAAAGAAAGATAGGAAGAGATTTGGATATTTCACCTTCAACAGTGCATAACATAATTAAAAGATTCAAGGAATCTGGAGGAATTTCAGTGTGTAAAGGACAAGGGCGCAAGCCTAAGCTGAACAACCGTGATCTCCGATCCCTCAGGCGGCACTGCATCAAGAATCCTCATTCATCTATAAGCGATATCACCACATGGGCTCAGGACTACTTTGGCAAACCTTTGTCAAGTACCACAATACGTAGTTACATCCACAAATGCTAGTTAAAACTGTACTGTGCCAAAAGGAAGCCCTATGTTAACAGTGTCCAGAAGCGCCGTCGACTTCTCTGGGCTCGGAGGCATCTGGGATGGACCATCACACAGTGGAAACGTGTACTGTGGTCAGATGAATCAGTATTTCAGGTATTTTTTGGGAGGAATGGACACCGTGTGCTCCGGACCAAAGAAGAAAAGGATCATCCAGACTGTTACCAGCAACAAGTCCAAAAGCCAGGGTCTGTCATGGTATGGGGTTGTGTCAGTGCCCTTGGAAAAGGTAACTTGCACTTCTGTGATGGCACCATTAATGCTGAAAAGTACATAGAGATTTTGAAGCACAATATGCTGCCTTCAAGAAGACATCTTTTCCAGGGACGTCCATGCATATTTCAACAAGACAATGCAAAACCACATTCTGCACACATTACAAAGTCCTGGCTGCGGAGGAAGAGGGTACGGGTACTTGACTGGCCTGCCTGCAGTCCCAACCTGTCTCCAATAGAGAATGTGTGGCGCATTTTGAAGCGCAAAATGCGACAACGAAGACCCCGTACTGTTGCCCACCTTAAGACTTGTTTGCTGGAAGAATGGGACAAAATTACACCTGAAACACTTCATCACTTGGTGTCTTCAGTCCCTAAACGTCTTTTAAGTGTTGTGAAAAGGAATGGCAACATTACAAAGTGGTAAATGCTTTACTGTCCCAACTGTTTTTGGAATGTGTTGCAGGTCTGAATGACAGGAAAGGATGTATATTTACAAATGACATGAAGATGACCAGACAAAACATGAAATATTTTGTTCATATTGTCTGCAATGAAAACAAGTCAAAGTAAATTTAGAAATCACTACTTTCTTTTTTTATTTGCGTTTTCCATACTGTCCCAACTTTTTCTGATTTGGGGTTGTATATATATATATATATATATATATATATATATATATATTTATTTCTAGTAGGATCATTTGTTTCATTTTGGCATCTGCATAAGGGGCTTTCTGATCACACCCCAGAAGTGTTTTGCTGTCAGGCAGATGTTGTCATGCTTGATGCTTTCTCTCTTAGCCTCTGATTCTTTTTTTTTTTTCTGTTTCATGTTTAGTCATAATCTTGATTTCAATAGCTACAGTATGTACACATATGCAGATTCTGCTGTGTTTAAGATCTCATATTCTAGCTTACAGGTTTAAAAATCATAAGTATGAAATTAAGTCATTTAGGCCCATAAAAATGGACATGCTAAGCAATATTCTATTTTCTCTCTCTCTCTTTTTCACTTCCCAACTAAAACCAGGGGCGGAGCCAGGGGGTGGCCGTGGCCACCACTGACCTAAGCTTGGCCACCCCTTTGGCCACCCCACTCAAAACTGCCGTTTTTGTCCCTTTTTTTTCTTGACAAGAAATACATTTATTAAGACGTGGAACTGCCGTATCTCTTTATGACCACATCAAACGGGAGACTTTTCAGACGCGCACTTCAGCTTCGCCTCAGCGCCAGGCGCAGGTCAAACGAGCGTGGAAAGGAACAAGAACCAAATGAGCTTCAGTAGAACAACAGTGAACTGCGGTCTGATGAGATGCTGTTAGGCTATATATCAGCAAAACAAACTTTCCTGTCCTGTCAGCCGTCATTGTGCTCACGGCGCACATTCTTCATCTTTACGCGAATATAAGGCGCATGCTCTATTATCTTCATCATAAATAATGCGCGCAAGAAACTAGAGCATACAAAGTTCTGTCGTCAGTTAAATCATGAAACTACCAAAAAGGTGATTAGTGCATTCATGTATGTATAGCATCACATTAAAGAACGTCTCTCAAATGCACATAGCCTACTAAAATATTGTGCAATTCGAGATCACAATATAAAGTGCAAGCTGATGTTTTTTTGTTTTTTTTTGTATACACAAGTAAATATGAACACAGTGCACTTATACTAGAAAATATGTGCTGTTTTTATTTTTTTAATTTGTAAAGTACAAACTAAAATGAAATCATTTAAATGCATAAAATGACTAATTTTGCTTGCATTTATGTGCTGTTGACTTCCGGCCTTTTTTTTTTCTTTCTTTCTTTTATTAACCAATTCTTATCACTATCTGCATGTCTCATCAATGAGTATGCAATGATGGAGAACAAGCTTTTAGGGGTTCTGAGAACCAGAATCAAGCTGACTGAGAAATAAAGCTATAGTGATCCCCTTTATTAAAATACCTGGAGGTGAGGAATAATACACAAGTTGTCATATTCACTCAGCATTACTTGATCTAATTCACAAATATCTCAATTACAATTTAGTAGAAATGAACTGCATTCAGTTGTGTTTTAGGCACTCAAACAGTCCATTACTTTATAGTCAATCACATTTTTATATTGACATAATATTTCTGTGCCACCCCAGGCTGGTTGCTGGCCACTCCTATGAAAACATCCTGGCTCCGCCACTGACTAAATCAGGAAACATTTTAGCACTAATGCAACAAAATAAAGTGCAAATGGTTCACATTAGGTGTGTAATTGATAGTTTATCTGTCTTTCATCATTCCTGTGAACCTTTTTTAGAGAACTATGGCATATATTGTCTGTCTCCTTGTGAACCAGCTAAGTGACTAGCGCTTTCTTGCGAGCTGTTCTAAAATAAATTCAGTCAGCATTCACAATTACAACTTATTATGATCAATACCAATTTTCTTCTGACATAATTTTGAAATCGACACGCCCTCAACACCCCCTAGTCATTTCCCACCGGTAATTATGACTTTATGGTTCATGTGCACTCAAGTCGTAAATACGATCATTATGACAACGCAACACAAATCCTGCTGAGTAGGCACAGAGTGGCAGTCATATTCTACAACCAAACTCATCCACAAGTTATTAATGTAGTGAAAATGCAGCACGTACATAGCTGAACTAAGCAACTAGTTGTATAAGTTGTAATTTTGAAGCACATCTCAGAGGATTGTCTCTTTTCTGAGTGTTATGTATCAACAACATAACGATTTCTCTGAGATTGCAAGTCTGTCCAACTTAGTAGCTCCCACCAGCCTCACGCTAACATATCCATGGGCCTCATTCATGAAACATGAGCAGAATGAATTTGTGTAAATCGTTCTTAAATCTGTCCTGATATAAATTTTCGGATTCAAGATAATGTTTGCATTTCAAAATGTTAGTTGGTACAAAAAAATAAAAAATAAAACTGCTTGGTGCATAAAACATCAGAACATTTTGTTCTTTTGTGATCTGCACTTTGAAAAGACTACATGCAATTGAGTAGGATAAACTTTTCATACGATAAGAAAACGATACATTTTTCCGATAAGTGCATAAACTATGATGGAAATACATTTACCGAATAAATTCTACCATGCGCATCAAAAAAGTATGGAATCCCATTTCCGCCACTGAATAAAAAATAAAAAGGGTAATTGCGAGTTTTTCTCACAATTCTGACTCATATTTCTCTCATTCTCGCTCTGACTCAATTTTTCTCATAATTGTTTGATACAAACTCACAATTCTGACTTTTTTTCTCAGAATTGCATGATCTAAACTCACAGTTGCGAGTTAAAAAGTCATAATTGTGAGATAAAAACTCACGATTCTGCAAAAAAAAAAGTCCGAACTGTGAGATGTAAACTCGCAATTCTGAGAACATATCAGCCCCCCCCCCCAAGCAAGATAATTCCGCAAGTAACTGCAATTCCAGGTTTTCAAACAGAGATGGCGACAAAGAGGCAAAACTTACGGACTGCAGCTTTAACTGTATTTTTCATCAAATAAATGGAGCTTTCTTGTATCTATAGAAAATAAAAAAATTGGTAATACAATGGCAGATACAGTATTTCAATTGTTTCTAAATTAAGTTACATTGCCTTTGGTTCAATTAATTAAATCAAGACAAATACGTATTCAATAATAAAATAAGAAACAAAATAAGACATTTAACTTTGTGACTTTTTAAACTTTTTTTTTTTGTATCCATTTACTAGTAATTTTTCCATCTGTCAGTCATAATTTCCTGAGTGAAAACAGTTCAGCTTTATATAAAAACCTGTTTCAAGGTTTCACTGACAACTTTGTAAACAATGCAAGTAAGTTTTACTTTGCTCTTGACATTAGACACAAGTTTCAATAAGCCGTTGTTAAAAAAGAGTGTTAGGAATAATTTTTTTTTGTTGTTGTTTTTTGCTGCATTTATTAAGAACGATTTGTAATGATAGCGTTCTTAGCAGGTATTTTTTATCACTCACCATGAAACGTCAACTCTCGTTTGAAGCAAAATCAGAAAGGCCACAGAAACTAGAAGTTCCTTGTTCTCTCATACACTAAATGGGATTTTCCCTTCTGAGCCTTGTAATCACATTTTTTTGCCTGTTAAACTTAATATTTGAATTTAAGCTCTTTAAATGAATGAATATTGATTAGTGAATTATTTAGTGGTGTGATGAGCATAAGTGAGCTGAAGTAATTTACATAAGGATTTGAACAATCCATATAACACTATTACTTTTGAAAGGAACTTATCCAACATACACACACTGCTTTGGACATGAATTGTACTTCAAATCGTGTGGCTTGTTGAGGTGTGCTATTACTTTTAAGCCATCATGCGATTTTTACTAAGTTTAAAGGAAAACGCCACCGTTTTTCCATATTCCAATATGTTCTTCCCTCAACTTAGACGAGTTGATATGTACCTCTCCCGTCTCAGTGCGTGCACTTAATCCCTCTAGCGCGCGCACCACTATGCTAGCGTTTAGCTTAGCACCATTCATTTCTTAGGATCCAAACTGGGATAAATTTAGAAGCCACCAAACACTTCCATGTTTTCCCTATTTAAAGACGTCTACATGAGTAGTTACACGAGTAAGTATGGGGACACAAAATAAAACGTGGCGATTTTCTAAGCAGATAAAAATGATAACTATAATGTGTGGCGGAAGAGCACTTCGCAGCACTTCGACCTCGGCGCAGTAATATCATCACTCCTGAAAACTCCCGCTCCCGCTCTCCCTCTCACTGATAGTGATAGTGCAGGCCACGTTGGTTGTATTGACGGTAGAGGGAGAGCGGGAGTTTTCAGGAGTGATGATATTACTGCGCCGAGGTCGAAGTGCTGCGAAGTGCTCTTCCGCCACACATTATAGTTATCATTTTTATCCGCTTAGGATATCGGCACGTTTTATTTTGTGTCACCATACTTACTCGTGTAACTACTCATGTAAACATCTTTAAATAGGGAAAACATGGAAGTGTTTGGTGGCTTCTAAATTTATCCCAGTTTGGATCCTAAGAAATAAATGGTGCTAAGCTAAACGCTAGCATAGTGGTGCACGCTAGAGCGATTAGGTGCACGGACTGAGACGGGAGAGGTACATATCAACTCGTCTAAGTTGAGGGAAGAACATTTTGGAATATGGAAAAACGGTGGCGTTTTCCTTTAAAATTTATGTGTTTTAAGTGCATATTAAATTTCCATCCGTGTGGACACAGTTTTAACATAAAATAATACAATATGATACATAATTTGAGTCATACCAGGGTTTTTCCTGGGTCAAAAATGTTCTTCGGTGGTGGGTCATCCCCATGTGATCTTCGAGCCCAATACTGATAATAATATGCACATAAATGCTAAGAAACAGTTTGTGATTTTTGCTTATCCTTTTTATTGACGAAATAAAAAACAATACAAATAATAAAACAAAGTGCTTACAACAATTTTACATGTAAACGTCACCATTACCAAAGTATCATTAGAAAAGTAGCAAAAGTAACTGAAAAATTATGTAACTAATAGTACAAATTTTTCCAATATAATATTGAATAAAATTAGCAACTAGTTAACACAACTTGCTTTGTTCTGGTTTCTCCTCCAGTCTAAACTAATTTGTTTATATATATATATATATATATATATATATATATATAATTTACTACACATTGTCATATGAATAACATGAAACTACTGTGGATTATAAAGGCTAAATCTTATTAACCACTGTTGCTAGATGGGCTAAACACACTTACGATCTAATTTCTGAGGTGTTCGGAGTAAATGATTTGTACACATCAGACAGTGATGTATCATGAGTTCAGTGTTGAACAGATGAGTTGTTTTAACCATTCATTTAAATGAATCGGTTCAAATGAGTCGTTAGGTCGCGAATCGGACATTAGCGGATGTGGACGCATTGTGCGCTAATCCGGCTGTTAGGACATCGTAAAAGATTTGTCAACACGGAAAACACCATCACTGCAAAGGATTTTTTTTTTTCATTTATTGAAAGTGTGGTTTAATGTCAGCTGCATGTGCTGCACGCTTGTCAGAGAAGATAAGGTGACATGTTTTTTGAGCACAATTCACACCCATCGGTAATTCAGGGGGGGGGGGATCTCTGAATGCGCCACATGAAACAAGGATTTGGTCATCCGAACTTTTACAATCATGTCAGTTGATTTTTATTAATATGTACTATGAAGGGACAGTAAAGACGAAGAGAGTGTGGGGAGGGCCTTTCTGCTCTTTCTCTCCCTCAGTTAACACATGCGCAGCAGTCATTTACATCATTCATAAATCACATTAACTGACCAAATAAGGCTTTGGCGGGTCAAAAATTCACTTTGGTGGCCGCAAAAAAATTTTAAATGCAGGAAAAACCCTGCATACATGAATTAAATAGGTCAGATTTCTGTAATAGAACTAATAAACTGAATGCATTTTAAAGCAACTGAATGTTTTGTTTTTTTTGCAACTTTGGAGCCCACTACAGTCGGCCGCTGTGCATATCAAATGAATGGAAATTTTATGTGCAGTTCAAACACATAAATATTGCATTTAAGCCTTAATATGTTTGGAGTGCACATAGCAACATTCGGGCAACTACCTACAACACCCTAGCATCAAGGCGGAAAGTTTTGCAGATAAGCAGTGCTTAAATTTTCTTTGGAGATGTAAAAAATCTGGTTTGTCATTGTTAATTTCCCCTAGAAATGTCCAGCTGTTTCCCTTGTAGGCTTCGATGACAAACAGTGCCATGCACAGAAATTGGTTTTGTAATGGTGACTGAATAAAACAAGTGCTGTAGTCTAATCTCTGAAGTCATCCCCTCCTCCCCCACACTTCCTGCTGTCGAAACACCATCATTCATCATTTTCAGGTACTACCAAGTTGCAGTAAGAGCTCTCCCTTGTGCTCTTAGCTGGGTTAGAGGAGTTTGCCACGTAATCACTTGAAACAATTACAGTTTCACTGAATGCAAGAGACTGCCATTTAGCAACTGCCCCCCCCCCCCGATCTTCTCGTTACACCTCTTAATAGGAAGCCGTCACCTCCAGTGTCTGACATTTTGCCCTTCTGAGAACAGATTTGCACCCTTAGGCCATGCTCCACTGTTGGCGTCATCCACTCTCTTGCTGAGAGGAGGAATTAGACCACGGAAGGCACTCAACTGTAGTTCTGAGAGAGTAAGCGCTGACTTCTACCTGCTTGCTGTCTATTTTTTTACCCCCCACTGTAGCCTCCCTCATATTACGGTGTTGCAGTATCAAAATAGCAGGTTTACAACTGGTAACAGGTTTACAGCAGGTTTCCTCCTTTTCTTTGTTACTCAACACTTGTGCACTGGAATTACCTGACTGTTAAATCAGTGGGGCAGTGTAGCAGGTCACAGAATTTCACTAGTGTGATAACAGTACCAGATTGCAGATGCTATTTTCAATACTAAAAGTACAATATATACGGACTGTCAAGCAAATAGTTTCCAATCTAATTATTTACATGATGTATCAATTTGGGCCAATTTAAAGTTTAATTTAAAGTAATTATTGTGTTAAATGAGAAAAGCAATGAATATACACTCTAAAAAATGCTGGGTTAAATACAGAGGCGGGTAGAGTACTCAAACTGTACTCAAGTAAAAGTACTTCTAGAAATATTTACTCAAGTAAAAGTAATCATCTGAATAGTTACTTGAGTAAGAGTAAAAAAGTATCGGATAAAAAAACTACTCAAGTAACATGTAATGTATGTGTATATATATATATACACATACACACACACACATACACACATACACATACACACATACACACATACACATCATATACATATACATACACACACACACACATTGCCGTTCAAAATATTTTTTTTATTATTTTTTAATGTAATTTATTTCAGTGATGCAAATCAGAATTTTCATCAGCCTTTTCGTCAATCTTCAGTGTCACATAATCCTTCAGAAATCATTCCAGTATGTTAATTTATTATCAATGCTGTTCTTTTTAGCTTTCTATTCATCAAAGAATCCTGAACAAAATGTCACAGGTTCCAAAAAATATTAAGCAGCAAAACTGTTTCCAACACTGGTAATAAATCAAAATATTAGAATGATTTCTAAAGGATCATATGACAACGAAAACTGGAGTAACAGCTGATGAATATTCTGATTTGCATCACTGAATTAAATTATATTTTAAAGTAAATTAAATTAATTATGTATTATTCTATAATATTATATATTCTATATTATTCTTTTATTATCTGTCCTGTCCTGTTGCTGTTATTCTGTTGCACTGTGGAGCTTCTGTCACTATAACAAATTCCTCGTATGTGTAAACATACCTAGCCAATAAAGCTCATTCTCATAACCTCTGACACTGAAACCTCTGAAAACTCCTCACATAACTGCTACCGACATCTGAACATAACGAAACAAATGCACATTGACGGATCTTCTGTTCTGCAAAATGTAAACAAATGTAGCCTATATTTTTGCAAGCGTAAAAATTGTAAAAATATGAATATTAATTGTGTCTAGAACAGGTTGCGCACCGCTGCACAGAGCTAACGCGGGTTTGGCGGGTGTTCATTTCATACTCTGTGACAGCTTATTTAATGTACAAATTATACATTGTATATAATGTATAAGGTAACGTTACATGTACAACAAGTGGTATCGTGGCCTATACCTGTGGAACAGTAGACAGCACACGCGGTGTTCATCTAATAAAAGATCTTCATATAGCTCTAGCAAACAAGCCTTTGCAGATTTGCTTTCAATTGACTGTAGATCCAAAGCCACGTCTTCATCGCTCTTGGTGTTGTCTGAGTGAACCGCGTCAGACGACTCAGTGCGTGCGGCAGGGAACTGAACGAATCATTCAAACTGATTCGCGAACCGATTCACTGGTTTGCCAACTGGTTTGATAGAGCCTTTAAACAGAATCGACTCAAAAGAATGAATGATTCGTGAATGGGCATCGTTCATTGCCCAGAGAAAAGTAGACGGCGCGTTTGGAATAAACTGAAGCATTTTTAACTTGTATTTAATTAAAATAAAGTAACGAGAGGAGAGTCGCCCACAGTAACGAAGTAAAAGTACCGATTTTTTTCTCTAAAAATATACTTGAGTAAAAGTACCCATTTTAAAATATACTCTAAAAGTTTAGTTACCCAAAACATTTACTCAAGTAAATGTAACGAAGTAAATGTAACTCGTTACTACCCACCTCTGGTTAAATACAACCCAGTGCTGGGTAAATATTGGACAGAACACATGCTGGGTTGTTTTCAACCAACAGTTGGGTTAAATGTTTAACCCAACCGTCTGGGCAGTAACCCAATCTCTGGGTTCTTCCATATTTTACCCAGTGCTGGGTTGTATTTAACCCAGCATTTTTTAGAGTCTAGCAAATTTTTTCAATTGTTTTCAATAGGAGTGCTGTGTTTTTTTTTTTGTTTGTTTTTTTAACACCACAAGCATGAGCGCTGAGCATCTTTTTTCATGCTGAGTGCTCGAGCGTTTTTATTTATTTTTTTCTCGTTGGCGAGAGTTGAAGAATGTTCTATTTTGGATAAAACGCAGCACTCATCGCTGTCACTTTTTAGTCGGCTGTCCAATCTCAGTGGAAGGGGCGGGGCAAATACCACTCTGAGCAGTTGTCACACATTCTGCTTGTACTACGACTAAACAACAATGGAGGGCAATTTAATATTGCTTGTCTCAGAGTATTGATGTCTGTAGTACCATATGGGATTCCCGGGTTACTACTAATATTGATATGAAAAATAATTATAATACTTGCAACATTTAATTCATGATGCATCTGCCTCCTCACTTCTGTGGATATTCTATATGATAGCAACCAAAGCACCTCAACTGATGAAAACACTGTGCTGCAGAAGCTGCTTTCTGCTGCCTAAAAACACTTTGGTGGACACACGGCCTAAATATGAAACTAAAACCACCAGTAGGTGGCGGCAAGTCACTGTCTTAACGAGTGAGTCATTCAGTCAGCTGATTCATTCAAAAGGCTGATTCATTCTGAAAAGAAACAAGTGACTTTATGAATGGACTACTGAATCATTGGTTTACTCCATTCATTCAGAACTGTGATTCATTCAGTAACGAAACACTGCTGTGTGTTGCTAAGTAAGGCACAATAGTTTGTTGTGACTTTGCTTGGAACTGTTTTCATTGGTGAAATTGAGCAAACACAGACAATACTCGCAATATTTTGTCTAAAACACTTAACTTCTTGTTTATTGAACTGTTGTATAAAATCAATATCAAAATCAATAATGCAGATATTCGTGAAAATGTTTTTGCTTGTGTGATATTGGTGAACTATGTCATATGATATGAATAAAAGATGAAAAACCCATAATGGGGCATTTGTCACTCATGTTTTGAATTTTAGGGGCATGTAATTGAATTCTTATGATACATCAAGCAGTCAGTCGTCCTGCATACATACGGAAGTATTGTATGTACCAAGCCGCCAATTTTTGTGAACCATTACACGCCTAACATATACTGTCAGTGTGTGTGTGTATTCGCTCTGCCTGTCTTTAAATTCAAATATAATTACAATTGTCCTAAGGATAAAAATATATATATATATTCTATCTCATCTAATGGTATAAACTATATAGAGAGCCCTGTTACTTTCACATTACTGTAATATTAAAGGTTACAATTAACAGAGTCTGACCTATTAAATTCAGTTGCTATGTTTTTTTTTATATAATATAATAAAATATAATAGTCAACACTCAATTAAGAAATTGTGGGCAAACATGTAAATTGTAAGTTTTACATGAATTTCTAAAGATTTTTTTTAATCTCTAATTGTAATAAGTTTCTACTCTATTCGTTGTTAAAATATAATCATTTATATAAGTCACAGTAATGATGCTATAATTATTATTAAACTTTTTTTTTCAAATAAACTGTTTATTATAAAAAACTTCAAGGTTCGGAAGTTATAATTGAACTGATATTTAAACAAGTAATTAATTTAATAAATACATACATTTTAAAGTAATTCAATTTATGTAAAGAAACATAAAGGGTGCAAGTTTTCAATATTTAAAATAATATTGAATTAAAAATTATAAAATAAATGGCTTTTCTCTATCTCTAGTTATACATTTATTTTATTTTTTTTTAAAGAATTTCAGCAGTGATTTCTTGTTTAAAAAAAAAAAAAACTCCACCACGATACGTGAGTGCTGATGGTGTTCGCCAGAATTGCTGTGCAGTTGCTAATGTTTTCTGAGTGGTTGTTAGCACATTGTTACTATAGTGTCTAAAGAGCACAGACCTAAGTTATAGTTCAAGTTAGAGTTTATTTTTGACCCTAGATATGGCTCTGATTCCACCTTCAATTAACATCTGTGGGATTTTATGGAACTGGTAGTCTCTCCTGATGTTTTGAGGTTAAAAATGTTGTGAGATGGCTTCAATACCCTATTTTAGTATTGACTTGGAAGGAAAGTACCAAAGATGTTGTGCACGAGGTCAGACTGAATTAAACCAGTAACGCTGTTAATACCCGACTGACAGGCACAGGTGCTGCATTTGCCCATCTTCCTAAAGCCTGTGTCTGCTGAAAAGTGATTTAAGTCTTAGCAGGATTCGTCTTATTGAGCATCACCCACATAACCTCACTTTGTGTGTGGGTTTAAGTAGGGGACTAGCTAACGGATTAGGCTGATCGCTGCGGCCTAGAACGCATGCGCTAGATACTAATGAGCTTCAAGGACACATGTCATTTCCTCCTTATTACCTTCTGCTTGTGAATCATTGCAAGCCTGATACATAGAAGAGAGAGAGAGAGAGAGCGTGCTCACACCGGGCCGTACCCCATATTATGAGTTGATTAGTTCATTTGAATTCGTTTCAGAGTGCGTGCGTGTGGACGTGGCAGGGAACAAATGGCACATTTTCATTCCTCTGCTGTGTGGCACCCAGACAGGTCAAACAGTCCCTGAATACAATGAATGGAGCTTAAAATAGGTTATATTTTCTCTTACGCACAATTCTGAAAGAAGTGGCAAAAAGCATCTCTGGCCTCTTGTGTTTGACGTCCCACTTTATGCTCGAAACCACGACTGACCCTGAGAAGACTATACAGTTTGCTGAACTGGCTATTAAAGCCAAATACAATGGCACAAATTAGTCAAATGGAAACACTTTGTATTTTTATTGTTCTTCCCCCATAAAGTTATGAATGTGTAAACTCAACAGTGAAATTAAAAGTCAAGCCTAAAGGGTGTCCATACCACTGTGGGTGTAAGGTTAAAAATGACCTCATGAGCAAAGGAAGAAACTATTCTCACATGCTAATGAGAGGATCATGTTTGGAAGCATAATTGATATGGCTCTGCACAATGAACTTTATATAGCACTTTTATATTTCACTTTTCTACAGAGTTATTTATAGGAAACATGCTGTTCAAATGTTTGGGGTCAGTAAGATTTTGATTTTGAAAGGTGTTAAGACTTTAGAATTACCAACACTTTAGGATTGTTAAAAATTTATAAAAAGTGAGAGTAAAGACTTCATCATAAAAGTGAATTTCAAATAAATGCAATTAAAAAAAAAAAAAAAACTTTCTATTCATCAAAGAATCCATAAACTTGTATCATGGTTTCCACAAAAATATTAAGCAGCACAGCTGTTTTCAACATAATAATCAGCACATTAGAATGTTTTTTGAAGATTTATGTGGCACTGAAGTAATGACTGCTAAAATTCAGTTTTGCCATCACAGAAATAAATTACATTTTAAAATATATTAAAATAGAAAGCAATTATATGAAATTATAATATTATTTCACAATATTATTGTTTTTACTATCTTTTTGATCCAATAAATGCAGCCTTGGTGAGCGTAAGAGACTTGAGAAAACATAAAAAAACAAAAAAACATTGTTAAAATCTAACAAATCTGTCATCAATTAAAAAGAATTGAGGTTTTACAAACCAAAATGTGTTCTGTGTTAATATAGCTTTAGATAAAACATATGTTGTCAACATCTAGACAATCATATACTTAATTGTAAGGAATTATTTCGCAATTGTAATATTTGAATACTTGCATGCATGCAGTCATTGTGGCGATTCTGAACGAGTGCTTGTTAATGGTGGAATTGAATTATTGACTGAATTGTTTGTGTTTACAGGAGCAAGCAGTGCCTCTCCTGTAGTGTGGATGAGGGAGTCATGGCTGACCACACCTCCCCACTGGAGTCCGGCCAGTTGCTCAGCCCAGACATCCCAATGCTCACCTCACCGCCTCCACCGCCGCACCCGGCCAACATGGTTAACGGAGATGGACCACAACAGGTAGGATAAATCAGCATCGTTTCTTCATGCTCACTTGTGTGTGTTCTCTCTGTCAAGTCCTTAAGCTATGTTCTGCAGAAAAGCAATTTTCTACCCAGCAGACTGCTGAAGTTCTGCTGAAATCATTTCTCATGGCAAACTCACTTATATGGTTCTGTTGAACCCAGGAGAGCAAGCTGAACCCGGTCTGTCTGTTGATAATAATGATAATATATGAGAAAGAGTGTATATTAATATATTTTAGATTTTGTAGTAAAACATTTAGGGATGCCCAGTCAATCACTTCCAATGACTTTATCGGTGATCACCTTTTGATGGCAAAAAGTATCCAAATACATTTAATCCAAATAAAAAGAGTATAGAGCAGTATTGGCAAAAACAGATTCTGCAGTTCAGAAAGCCCTGTGAGGGGCATGACAAATATGAAAAGCTTATTTTTGATTTCCACAGCGTTTCAGTCTCCATTGGACGGGAGTAAAATAATAATAAAGCAGATTACAAGGTTGAGTATAATTCAAACAGATTTATTAAACAACTCGCGACCAAACAGTATAGCATCGGTTTAATACACACTTGCTTTTTCTACAATTTTTTTCAAGTCTCCTGTCATTAGCTTCTGCTGTTACCTAAGTTTTAAGAGAGGAACATGTGTTCCTCTCATTATCTCCTAATATTTCCTCAAATTATCAACTAGTAAGTAATATTACCAACATCCAACAAAATAAAAAGACAAGGAATATAATTTAAATAAAATATTCAAATAAACAGTATTTAGTTTTTATGATAAATTCATGAATAAAATTATAAATGTTACTGCTACTACTACTACTACTACTACTACTAATAATAATAATAAAAATGGCAAAAGAAGAAATACATGAAACTATGGCAGCAGGGTTTCCCAAATGGTAAGGGAACTGCAGAGGATTTGATGAAGCTAATAATTAAATCCTAAAAATTAATCACCACTGGAGTCTGGCCTAAACATCCTAAACAAATTAAATAAATAAACAGGGCGGCGAGATTAATTTAACTAAAATTGAAGTTGTATCTACATAACACAAGGATGGTGTGTGAAACAAGGGGGAAATAAAAATGCATTTAAGATCATTGTGATGTTCATGACGGTGCTTATTTTCTTAACATATGATAGTGATATTAGTATGCTTAAAGTGTTACTATACCGTCATCGTACATGAGGAGTGGTGTAACTCTCAAAGTGTCAGCTTCAGCTCTTGTGGCTCTGGCCAGTCCTTACGTCACTGACCCTGACCTAGCACAGAGACGTGTGATAGTGGATAGTGGGCCATGGAGAGGAGCTGTCCATCCGACGCTGCCCCCTAAGGCTGTCATGGTGAGAGTCAGTGGCCGTGATGAGGCTGGGTGCCACTGCTGTCACTTTCATGGACGTCAGGTTTCTCTTAAGTGACTGTGACTGGCATTCCCAAGAAACTGATGCATTTTCACCTTGTTTGAATGTCATTTTGTTTTTTGTTTTTTGGAAGCTGATTTTTCAGTCAATCTTACTGGTGTAATTACCATTAAATTACAATGAGTAATTGCACTCTTATGTACACTTGTGGCTTGGCTAATTATAGTGCACTCATAAGCGTTTCCGACTCTTAAAGATAAACCATCAAGTCTAAAAATTGCTGTAAGATAAGGATGTTTTACTCGCCCACTGTGTGTAGTGGAAGTCTATCTAGGCTCGGCAAGGCTGTGTTGTTGGTGTGTTGTTGACTTTTCAACTCCCTGCGGCGATCACCTGACAAGCCCTTCCCAATCATCCTTATGGTCCACTGAGCACTTAAAGAGGCAGAAAATGCATACGCACCGTCCCCTGCTCCAATATTCCATTCCTATGACCCTTTTCATCCCCTTTCATTTTTATCACCTCCTGCTCGCCTCATTCATAAAACAACAGGTTGTGGAAGTGCATTGCCAAGCAAACTCATTTGTAGAAATGGCTTCCATAGAGTGTGGAATCTGTATGATGCCTTTTGCTTTTTTTAAGCCTTATCCTACTTTTCTTGGTGTCTAGACAGTGCAAAGCAAGATTAGGATGCAGACGCTTTCTTCCATTAGGGAACAGGTAGATGTTGTCTGTCAAGATCAAGATATGCAAGAGATAGCATGATGGGTTTCTTGTCACGACTCTACAGCAGTGCAAGAATACAAATGAATCTTTACTGCTGCAAAAAGCCAGGACTTGCACTAGCTCAGTGCTAATTACCACGCAAGCGTGTGCCCGTCTCCGTGTTTGTTTGTGCCCTTGGCATTTCTCTTCATATGTGGCCTTTTACGCCTACAACTAATCACGACCGTGGCGCCTCTCCAGGTGTGCGTTTGAAGTTTGCAACAAAAAGAGCTCAAGGTAAAGTAAGTGTAAATAAGTGACTCCTGGTGTTAGCTGGTCTGCGCGTCAGAGGAAAAGTGCTTGTGTAAGAGAGACTGGGTAGACATGAGAATACGAAACTGACGGCAGGAGTTTTCTCCCTGAGCCCTGAGTCCTGAGTCCTCGTGACCTGGACCGAGTGACACATCCTGGCGAAAACAGTAGTGACAATGTGCCATGATGACTTATGCCTCTGACCTGACCTTTCCCACTGGACTTTCACTCAGCAACCGGTTTCCCTCCTCCCTCTTCCTCTGTGCTGCATAGCACTTGTGCATTTGACATTGCAGTTGAAACGAGGGAAGCTAAAGATCAGTGTGGCGTCCTCCTGGCAACACCGTTGCTGCTCTTTCATGAAAGCAAAGTGGAGTGCGTGCACAATGATTCACAGTTCCTATTCATTTCTCCCTCCTGCCTCGCCGCTCAGACTACGCCACCTATGTCTCTCCTCTCTACTCCCTGCAGTCCTGCCTGCTTGTTTGTCTGTGCTAGAACCAGGACAAGATGAATCAGGCCGTTGTTTATCAATACTTACTAATAGCCCATGTGCCCAGCTGTTCTCTAAAGATTTGATGGAACCCTACTTCCTCCCTCCTCCCTGCAGCTAAGCACTGACGTCTGGCCTTTTACGTTTTCATTTATTTGCCTTTTCCTCCCTATGCCTCGGGTCATTTCAGGTTTTTATGTGGTCTTCAAACACTTTGGTTTTATGTGCACAAGGCTTTTTGAAGCAGCAGTCAGGCTTACGTTAAGAGCAGAGACTCTAAGCAGGGTAGAATAGGCCACTCTGCAGGACGTCTGTGCTGGATAAGAACAGAGTTTTGTTAGTTGTACCGAAAAACCCCTCGTATAAATGGCTCTAAATCGACCAGGAAGCACTGATGTGTTTTTGATTCACTTTCCTTTTGATCTCGTACACTCTTTCTTGTTAACATCAGTGTTGGGCAGTAACTAGTTACTGTAACTTAGTTACTGTAATAATATTACTTTTTGCAGTAACTAGTAGTGTAACTAATTACTAATAAGATTTCAGTAATAATATTACAGTTACCATCCATAAAACAGCTTAGTTACTTAGTTACTTTTGATGCCTCAACCCCGCTGATTTAAAATCCAACAATCAAATAATTCCTAGATTTATTTTTATAATTTTCATGACTCGCAAATGCTTGTGGTGTCCCCAGTGCAGCAGGCAAGCTTGGAATATGGAAAAGCTTACATTCAGCAGATAGAAATGTTGCATTATATTGATTTTTGTCAGGAAAAAAGATGATCTGAACACTGTTGAGTAAGTTGTGGCGTTACTTTACTCTGGCATTACATCCCACCCACATTCCTCTGATTAGCGTGTGGTACATTATATTACTATAATTCAAAATATTTTTGGAAAATTAAACAGTTTCTTAAAAACTTACGTGATTTGATAAAATACATAATGAAATATAATCGGTATTACCGCACACACACACACATATATATATCAATAGCCCCGACGTCCCGGGGCTATTGAGTTTTCCAGTCGGGCTACCAAAATGTATCACCGCCCTGCCCGACGGGCTACCTTAAATACAGGGATCCCAAGCAATGTTCCCTCTAAGCTGCGTGCGCGCGGCCGCACACTTCTACAACCGCGGCCACGCAGAAGAAATAATGTGCCGCTCGCACGCAAAAATTTGTTGGGAAAGCCATTTGATTGAATGCCAGTAAAAGAGAAAGAATCGCAATGCTCAGGCAAACCGCTATAGAGTTGATGTCGCTATAGAGCTAGAACCGGTGAATGCGGTTTACAGGTTTCATAGAAAGAGAATGATGTGCGCCAAACGAGTCGCTGTAGAAACCGAATACTTCAATTGTTGCGGTGCGCTCAACGTGAGAACCAACGCAATGACATGACATGTGAAATAAACGTCCTCATGTATTAAAGAAGAGTGGCGTGATTAAGTGCTGGAAATAGCGGAGGATGAGCACAGAACGGTAACAAAACTCAGAGACATTTACAGTCACACACAGTTGTATTGTGCAAACTACTTCATAGGGATGTTTAGACGGCTAAAGATTGTTTTCTATTCTACTCTATTCTATTCTATCAATTTAAATAGTTTGTTTTTATATTATATTATGTTAGGCCTATATTATAAACCTAATAAATTATTGACCTTGTTTTTTAATGGAGTCTCTTGCTCAAGGCTGTATTTATTTCAAAAATACAGAAAAAAAAGTGATATTGTGAAATATTATTGCAATTTCTAATATTGGTTTCCTATTTGAATACCTATACTTTAAAATATAATTTATTCCTATGAAGCAAAGATGTAGTTTCAGCATCATTACAGTCTTCAGAGTCACATGATCTTCAGAAATCATTCTGAAATGCTGAATTATCACTGTTGCTGATCAAATATGCTGTTTTACCACAGTGAAACTGTTGTGCTGCTTAATATTTTTTGGAACCTGTTACATTTTTCTTTGATTAATAAAAAGTTAAAAAGAACAGCATTTATTCAAAATATAAATCTTTTCTAACAATATAAGTCTTTACTATAAATTTTATCCATGTAACATCCTTGCTGAATAAAGTATCTTTAAAAAGAAAGAAAAAAAAAATCTGACCCCAAACTTTTGAATAGTGTATATTGTAACACAAAATCTCTATTTTGAATAAACACTGTTCTTTTAACTTTTTTTTTATTTTTTATATATATCACAGGTCCCAAAACATATTAAGCAGTACAACTGTTTCCAACATTGATTATAAATCAGCATATTAGAATGATTCCTGAAGGATCACAAGACTGGAGTAATGATGCTGAAAATTCAGCTTTGCTTCACAGGAATTAATTATATTTTAAAGTATATTAAAATAGAAAACATTTATTTTAAATTGCAATAATATTTCACAATATTATTTTGTGGAATAATATTCAGTTTTTTTTAATCAAATAGATAGTCTACAGCCTTGATGAGCATAAGACACTTCTTTAAAAAAAACCGAACTGATCCCAAACTTTTGAACGGCAGTGTGTTTATATACTGTAAAATTGTTTTCTCAGGTAACCTAAAATGTACTTCATTTAGTTACATCAAGGGTCAAATCAAATATAAATAGCACATTAAAGTTAAAGGTTTCACACTTTTTTGTGTGCGCTGTACAGGTTTGGTATAAAGAATGTTTTTTTCGCAAAATGTCCGCCCAATAGAGAAGTTTTGCTCAGCAAGAAATTTTTTTTTTTTTAGGGAACATTGCCTATATAGTAAAATAAAACCCTTTCCTTGATATTTGTGTATTGAAAATGTTTTGGATTGACATTTTTTTAATTTTTTTATTTGGGCTAGTTAAACTAATTTTCGGGCTACCAAAATCTGAAGAGTACCTGCCCAAAGGGCTACCAGGGATTTTGAAATTTTGCGAGCCCTGATATATATATATATATATATATATATATATATATATATATATATATATATATATATATATATATATATATATATATATATATATATATATATACATATATATATATATATATACATATATATATATATATATACATATATACATATATATATATATATATATATATATATATATATATATATATACATTATATATATACATTATATATGTATGTGTGTGTGTGTATATAAGATTATATATATAATCTGTGTGTACGTGTTACGATGTAACGAGGTCATATTCAGAAACCAATGAAACCGATAACTCGCGTTGAAACAGGAAGTGAAGTAAACGGAAGAAAATGACAAATTAATGGTCCACATAACAAAACATAAACCTGACAATAAGATCGTTAGTCTATTGTTAGCCTATATATATATATATATATATATATATATATATATATATATATATATATATGTATATATATATGTATATATATATGTATATATGTGTATATATATATATATATATGTATATGTATATGTATATGTATATATGTATATGTATATATGTATATATATGAACAGTTAGTTCTGATCCTCGAATCTGACTGACAAGATACTACTTCTGTTGATATTTTACCTGCGTGTTCTAGACGGGCTTTCATTCAGTGCAGTTTCATTGTTGAAACGGTAAGAGACTGTCTTTGAGTGGGTCTTAAACCGTTCATTCATCTTCTACACGTTCAAAAACGCTGATTCATTCGAGATATGTAATGAAACACGCTGCTGAAATCATTTTAACTTTGAGCGCCACTTTTAAAGGCTCAGCTGACCAGCAGAGCGTCGATGTTAAGACAGATTTCGCTTTCCTTGGACATGACAACCTGTTTTCACAAATATACATGACTCAGCCTGAAGGACAGACGCAGGTAATCGCACGCGCTCATTCGATCTCTCTCATTCACTGTCTGTTTAGGCTTAAGTGCAAATTTACTGAGCCTCTGTGCAAATCAGCATGGTACACATTGTTATCATTACTAATATTCAGTACATATGCACTAAGTATAAAACGAGAAGGGCGTAACCTTACAAAAAAAAAAAAAAGGAAATATCGCGGTTGCTGCATTCCTCTGCGGTTATGTTCGTCAATAGCGCGGTATTGCGATATTGCGGTTATCGCGACAGCCCTACTCTACAGTTCAGTTTGTAAAGAAATAAAGAAGGGGAAATCTCTGAAACTGACATTTTTCCATGTTTAGTACTTGCCGCAGAGGAAAACTAACCAGGAAGGCGAAAGCTTCTCTTGCATAAAGCTGACAAAACGTTTACTTTTATTGATTCGTAAATGCAATTAGTGCTGTTCCAATACAATTGGATATCGATGTTATTTGTTCTCAGATTTTTCTTGATTCGTACATTCACATCATTTGCTCTACAGTTCAGTTTGTAAAGAAATAAAGAAGGGGAAAACTCTGAAACTGATATTTCCCAGTCAGTGTTAATTGAACAGAAATAAATCATGCTAGAGAGATACCGAAACTGATTGTGAAGGTTCAGTCTTTCTCACCGAAACTCTGGGCCTTTTTATTCTTGATCCAATTACAAAATCACTGTGCATCACAATGTGTATCATAGTCCCAACCTTAAACATTTTTTTTTGTTGTTGTTTGTGAATTCATTAGTCTACCTAATTAAACGGCTTTTTAGCACACAAAGAAATGACCCCTACCGTGATGTGGATAATGAGGCTCTTTTATATTGAGTGCGTCAGTGGGGTGATATGAAATTGAATAACCCCCACCCCACCGCTCCGCTTAACGCCATCCTGCCGTGAGGAGGTGGACAGAAGACACACAGCTGGGCCTAAGGCCAGAGCTGTGGGTGGATTCATGTGTAGTGGCCGTGATACCACGCAGTGCCTGAGTTACGGCAGTTCATCGAACCGTGCCCTCTGAAACCATAAAATGGCTGAACCAAACATTAATCTTTCCCTTTGTCCCCACATGTTACTCCTCCCTGTGCTCATTGGTGAACTAAGCAATGTTTCCATAGCAATGAGTTTCTGTCTCTCTCTCTCCCTCTCTCTAGTGGGTGTTTCACTTATCACCTAATAAGAGAGAAAATGGACAATTCTTTGTAGAGCTGACAAAGTCATCTCATGTGTAACCGTCTTCCATAAACTGTTGTGGAGCAGAATTCTCACTCTTGTCAGCACCATCATGTAAAAGGAGTTTGATCAATAGTGAGGTTGCTTTCACATAATGACTCCGTACAATGCTGCTTCTCTCCCATTCACCTTTAGTTCAGGTTCACCTGTCATGAAATACAAATTGCAGATAGCAGTCCAGCTTTGATGCTAGCAGGTTTTGGTTTGGGGCAATATATTTAATCCTTCAAAGGTTAAGGTCATACCTTGCAGAAGGTGAACAGTCAGAGATCAGTTGCTTATAACAGTTTTGCATTGATCTTTTACTACTCAAAAGTGCTTCTTTTATGAGAGCTTTCCTGCTGTACATTTACATTCATTCTTTAGCAGACACTTTTATCCAAACCTTATATTTATAAAGCATTCTCTTCAAATAGCTTTTTCTATATAATCACCTGTAATTACTTGTCAAATGCACTGAATAATGACTTCAGCTGATTACTATCAAATTCCTCTCGGACACCTTTATTCAAGCTGACAATGTTTAGCGGGAGCCTCTGTTTACCACATAAGGCTTTAGGAGAACAAATCAGGGAAGAAGGAAATGACAACTAATTACAAAAGGCCTTATTGGACCAACAGCATCACCCACTCTTACCAAAGGCACTGTCAAGAGAACCGTCATCCTCAGTAACCATCCGTTATATTGATGTTTTGAGGCTCTTTGCTATGCAAATCAATACTTCCTACAGTGTCACTGTAAGGCTCTTCTGCCAGAGCTCATGGAGGTCTCTTGCTTTTCAATAGTAGCCAGATGCACGCAAAGTGCCAGAGGCCTGGGTATGTCTGTGTTTGACAATTCAGTTAGTATGGCATTAGCTAATGCTAAGAACAGAGGTTACAGGGGAAAGAAAGTAGTTTCAGGCTGATATTCTGTGCCGTCTGAACCAGAGAGTTGAAAATCATAACAATAGAGATTTGAGATTATTCCTCCACCATGAAGTCATTTACCTGAGGATATTTGAGCTCATGTCTTTATGGTTCTTGCTCTTTTTTGCATGGCACCGACATCTGGAGACTCCTCTTCAACGTCACACATTTCTGTTTCGTCTCAGCTCAGCTGCAGTGCCACGTTGCCACACGGTAAACAATTAAAGAGGAACAAATAGTGAGGAACCTGAGCCCTGACTCATCGGAGAAGCACAGACGTCAGTTGCTAACAGCCATGAACGCAAAGGCACCACTGGCCCATCTCCAGGGTAATAAAGCCAGTGCTAACCACTGTAGCTGTGTTTGCTAATCACTCTCGCTTCCCCCCACCTCCCGATGGCCTTGTGCCTAAACCCGGCAAGTTCAGGCTGGCTATGACGCATTAGAGAAACAATGTTCCCATCGCTAATCTTTGCTCATGCAAATCATTGTCACTCTACCACCTGGATACTAAATCTCTTATCTCTGACATTTTACTGCCCCGATTTATAGCCTGCACATATTAAAGAAATTGGCTTCCAGTTTGCTTGAATATGTACAGATACAAAATAAATAGATGAACAATTTTAGTATTAGGATAAATCAGGATGAATGACTGTTTAATTTAGCTTTAATATTTTAGCGATGATGCCTATATGTGTGGAGATGCTTTTACCAAGGTATCTGTGGCAGCAACGGTGCATCATGACTTGACAACTTCACAATGCCAATGTAGCACATTGTCGTGACGTTCCACAGCATTAGAGTAAATTAGGCGCAAATAATCAGTTTCGAGACAATTACTTTAGAACTTCACATCTCCTTCACTGAGCCATGTCATTATGCCCAATCTATAGATCTTAGTTTCTGTGAGGACTATGATAACAGGGTTTTTCCTTGGTCAAAAAAGGTCTTTGGTGGTGGCTGACGGTCATCCACACACACAGTAAAAAGTACCCTCCCCACGTGATTTGCGAACCCAATACTGACCATTAATAAAATAAATGCAAAGTAACAGTTTGTGATTTTTTTTTTTAAATTATATTTATTCATGATAGAAAAAACAGCCACTGTCAGGGAATATAATAAAACTGGCTTTCGTATTTTTGTAAGATAGGATCCTTCTTTGCTAGACCTCACAATTATAAGTATATCAATATTGAAAAAGCATTTAAAAGTAGAATTAAAAAGTTTATATTGAACTAGTAGTCTAATTTTCTACCATACATTTGAATAAAATTAGCAGCTGGCAAACAAATTGCTTTGTGGCTGGTTTCACTGTCATATAAATAACCTGAAATTAGGCTACTGGATTATTAAGGCTAAATATTTTATTATTATTATTATTAAGGTTAAATCTTTTTATTTTATGGAAAGTGTGTTTTATGTTAGTTGCATGTGCGGAACGCTTGTCAGAGAAGATAAAGATACTTTTTTTTTTTTTTCTTTTTTTTTTTTAGTGCGCCATGGATTCAGTCTTCTGACCTTTTATTATCATGTCAGTTGATTTTGAGGGAGGGAGAGGAAAGACAGTTAGGGCTTGTTTACACCTGGTTACTTTATGAGTTTTGTCGGATCGGATATCCATCTGATTTGTTACTTTTGGCCACATAAAAAACGGATATAAAGCCGATCTTGAATTAGGCCTACCGCACTATCACGTCAAAGAAATCAACAGTGTGCTGCATTTTATTCATCATCAGCCAATTACAAGATCGAAGATCGCAACAGGAGAGAGCGGCATCAGCACTGGAAAGATTGCTTTACTTCCGGTTTCATTAGCGGCAGTTTGCGCGTTGGCTTGCTGGCTATATCCGTGGCAATGTGTGTCGCATTAGCACTGTCATATCTGACTATTACATGTCATATAGCCTATAACACGTTCTCACATGTTTGTTTTTTAACATTTTGGGAGGAGTAAAATGTACATGTACATGTACAAATGTACATGTGGTTTCAAAAAGCAGATGCATTTACACGTGTCCAGTTTCGTCTGGAATGCATCTCAGACATAAGTGGTTTGAGCGGTCGGATTTAAATCCGTCTCGAAAGCGTTTCGAATTCGGAGGACTGGTCTTTTCACGATCATATGTCCGACCAGAGAAAACGCATGAAGTGACCAGGTGTGAACCGGCCCAGAGAGAGTGCGCGGGGACGGGCTCTCTGCTCTCTCTCCCTCAATCAAAATGTGCGCTATCACAAGCGTGTGATCATAAACACATCACTCATAAATCACACGAACTGATCAAATACGGCTTTGGCGGGACAGAAATTTGTTCTGGCGGCTGGCAAAAAAATTTGAAAGCAGGAAAAACCCTGGATAAATTTTAAAGTGCCCCTATTATGGATTTTTTAAAATTAACTTTCATGCAGTGTGTAAGTGAATGAAAACATCCTGCAAAGTTTTAAATCTGAAAGTGCACCGTGTATAAAGTTATTGTCTCTCAAATGAAAGAGTCAACTCTGAATCATTGAAACGGAAACGAATCCCAAGATGTTTCATATGGATGTAAACATGAAACATTAGCATATTGCCTGCCCACTTGTTGGTCTTTTCGCGTTGGTCTGAATGAAAATACAAATTCATTCTTTGCCACTAGGTGCCACTTTTGAAGCTGTAAATGGTGGTTTCTCCAGTAACGCTGTACACAAAGCAGCACTGCACTCAAAAACACTGCTTTATCAGGCATTACAGGCATGATGGAATGAAAATGAGACCAATCGGACCAATCATCGCAGATTAGCGTCACACAAAGGAGGGGTTTGGAAAAATTAATCGAGCGAATCGTTTGTGAGTCGTTGAGCAAATAAGGTAAAAATAAATGCATTTTATAAAATAGGGCTGTGCGATATGACGATATATATCGGATGGACGAAATAAAAAGTCTATCGTTTCATATTTTGCTCTATCGTTTATTTCGTGGTGTCGCAAAATACATTGTTTACGGTAATACTTTTTCATCATTTGGATGACTGCGATCTTTACACGCCACCACGGGGCGTGAAGGGGAGACAGAAGCAGGTGGCTCCGAGTAGGAGCACGATCAGCCAGGACAAAAATGATGAGCACGTTCCTAAACGAGGGACTAAATCTGTAGCATGGACACGTGTTTTTAAGCACAGCCGTTTTAAAACAAGCGATTTTAAGCCGTTGGAACACAAACAACAGAGCTATATGCGTTCGCCATCTCTGTTTCTGTGTGATAGGAGCGCGCATTTTTTTTTACTGCTTTATTGGCTTTGAACGATTACATAAACACACTTATATGCGTAACAATCCCCGTCTTTGCAAGTATCCTCATAAACACAGCGATTTAGGTCTTAAGAGAGAAAACAGCTGAAAACAACGCACATGTAACAGTATATTGGATCCGGACTTCGGTCTTAAATGGGAAGCTGTCCAATATTCGTTCTGTCTGCCATTAATCAAACAACAGTGAGAGAAAATCTCTCACTGCTCTTGACTATATCACTTTTGTATCTTTAATAAGAATAAATTAAAAAATAATGATATATTTATATACTGTATATCCTATAGAATCTATACACAATACACATGTTAATTATATCTATCTAATTAACACAGTGAAGACTAATTAATTTACACAATGTATGTAGCGTTTCTTATTTATGTAGGTTTTTGTCCTATTGCTTGCAATTAGTTTCTTATCCTTATTTCATCACTGACTGTTTGTCTTCAGTGAGCTTGAATTTTTTTTTTTCTGTTTTTAGGCTTGTATTCAATTCAATTTAATTTCACTTTATTGTTGGGATTTCTTCCAAATATTGTTTCACATCCAATAGCATTTACTGTCTAACATTAATTCACATCAATACACATTACACAATACAATACACACACACACACACACACACACACACAAAAAGGCATGTTCGTACACATCAAACATCATTTTTGTTTTATATTGTATTTTTTACATTGTATTATATTTCTATTAGTTTGATACTGACATTGGTGACAAGGATTATGAAAATTCTATGGTATCAAAGATTTAATATCATAAAAAAAAAATGTAAGAAAAAAAATAATCATACCGTGATATATATAGTTATCGTGATATAGAATTAGTCATATCGTGATATAAGATTTTGGTCATATCGCCCACCCCTATTATAAAACAATAAATGTGTTTTTTGGCCTTGCATGCATGTCAACCTGTTGTTGGGGAATCCCAAAACCAAAATATGAACCTTTCATTACCCATAATCAGGGCATTTTAAGCTTAGTTATTTAGGATATATGTTGTTGAATATTTGTCAAGGACACATGTGAACAGGGTCTAGTAAATTAGTTTTAAACTTGTTAAATTATACAGGGTTTCCTTAACCAACTAGCTGTTCAAGCAACCCATCAACTATCCAATTCTAACTATAAATTTTCAAGATGTGATTTTGCACATCCCTATTTTCTTACAGTTTACAGAAAACAATCCTCTTGTTGGGCTAGTCTGATTTTCACTGTAACACACAGGTAGAGTATTTGAGAACTCAACAAGTATCCTTGGGATCAGTGCTGTATAAAAGACTGCAAACTGCCTTTGGGCATTCCCATTATAAGAGGAAATTTTAGTCTAAGAAGTACTGTTTTTTTTTTTTTCTTTTTTTTTTTCTGTAGTTTGAGAAATGTCAAAGAAACTTAAACCTTTTACCTCCCTTCTATGTTGAAGATTATGTAGGTCAAGCTTAATTGATCTTTTTCAAAAGGAAACAGGTAGGTTCATATTATCCAGGGCTGTCACTCCTATTTATGTGTCAACGATTCACACCTCTCTTTCCATGCTGTCTCCTCCAGCGAGAGGACCAAAACGTACTGCTGTAATAGAGGTGAGGGCTGAGGCGCTCCTCCACACCAAAGAAGCTGTTGCACTACCCCAACTTCATCTCCTTGTACATCGATCATGGTATTAATAGAAGCAGCGTTTCTCTGTGAATGGAGAATAGAAAGAACGACTGATTCTTTCTAGAGGGGGAGGGAGGATATGCGTGAGTGTCTGTCGGTGAATGAGCGCATGTCGCTTTATGCCCCCTCACTATTGTCGTCACCAAAGCAAAACGTTGAACAAAGGAGTCGAGGATAACTTGAGGACCCTTATACGTGTTTTTAATTGCTGGATCCATGCCAGTCCAGTACTTGGCACTACCTGAAGGTGTTGTAAAGTCTGGATGCCATCCATATTTACTCGCTTTCACACACATACGCTTGCCACAGAGCAGTCACGAGTCAATGCCAGTGTGGCACAGAGGGAGAGGTGAGACATACAAACCCTCGACGGAAAGAGCAATTGCGTCCGGTTGTCCGTGGCCTTCCTCCCTCGCTCCTTTTCGTTCTCCTCCTCCCCCTGTGAGCAGAACACGGGTGATTAGCTGTCCTCCTCATTGGTGGTGCGCTGCGGACATCGCCAGGGCTTATTTGTTGAAGGGGTTGCCGTGGAGACTGGCGGTGGTGGTGAGGCAGAGTTGGAGCCAGAAAGAGAGAGAAGAGGAAGAGAGAGTCATCCATCTACTGCAGAGAGAGAGCAGGAGGAGAGATTTAAAAAAGAGAAAGGGAGAGCACAAAACATGGGCTTCGCTCCTGTTATCTTGTGAACGGCTTCCAGCTAGCGCACTTAGGCGAGACCTCTATCCCTTTCTCTCGCTGGGGCTTTGCTTAGGGGGGTGAAGAGTTCACACAGGCCCCCATGTGTCGAACACACCGCGCAGCTCTTCCAATCTCATGAGCACCGGGTGAAGCCGGAGAAGGGTGGCTCGGACCCCCGGAGCACAGGGAGGGTACCAGATACCTTAAAATATCGGCCAGCCTGTTGAAGCAGCTGTGGCTGGATGAGAGGGAGATGCGGGCTACAGTAAGTGAAGATTCAGTATTTTTTCACACACATACATGTGTAAACACACATTGCTTTGTCTGAAAACTGCATGCTGGCATAGGAGAGGGACCTGGAGAATGTGTCAGTAATGCAGTATATGAGAGTTGTATCAGAGAGAGCGGGGAACAAGGATAACCAGCTGTGTTGCAGAACAAAGGAGTGAGCAAGGCAGAGCAGAACGAGTAATTGTGAGCTCGCTCGCTCGCTCACACACACACACACACACGTGAACGCAACAGCATGTAGTTGCTTGAACCTAATTCAATAAGACCTCCCTCAGCCACCCCCATTGTTGCGTATGCTGTTGCTCATGCATCGCTCTTTGCCGCTGCGCTTGTGACCAAGCGAGAACACGCTCGTATGAGTGTGTGTTTGTGTGTGCAGCAGTCAAGGGATAGCTGGTGTGTCTCAGTGGCACTCATGAATGGGAACAGAGAGTGAGACGGAAGTACAGAGGATGGCTGTGTTAGGGGAGACCCGCAGTTGGAGCCCCAAGCCGTGGGAGTTCAGGCGATATAATTGTGACTTCCACCACAAGTCTGAGGTAAATAAATTGCACTTGCTACCAAATTTATTTTCTTTGAAACGCACACTGTGCTTATTTTTTTTAGGTTAGGCTTAGAGGCTGAAATTAATTTGTGTTTGTCTCTATTGAGTAGATAAATATTCTCTTCTGATAGACTTTTTTCATTGTTCTGAAGACTGCTGCTCTTGGCTTTTAGATGAGAATGAGATGTACGAAAGCTGGTCACTGTTGATTTGTGGCTGGGGTTGAGGTCCTTTCGTTCAGTTGGTTTTTACCTCCGGAAGGACTGTCAGTTCTTAACCCTCGGCTGAGGCGAGAGCCGCATGTTCCTGTTGTTCTTGGCATGACACGTTATTTTCGCTGTTTTGGCTCAAAGTTTTTTTTAAGAGTTCAAATCTTTTGAGAACACATTCACAATGACTTAAAACTGACACTGATGTAACAAAATGCTCAAACTCTTTAATAATCTGTATGCTAGAATACCTGATTTTATCGAAATGGATAAATATACTGTATATAGTTTTTGCTTTGTTTTTGATCGTTTTTGAATATTTCACTATGACATTTTTAGGACTCTGCACTTTCCTTGTGTTCTACCTGTTGACTGATATCAGAGTGCATTCTCAGTCTCTGTATGACATTTATCATGGTTCATCCACACCTTTGATGTGACTCACCCCATTCCATATCCTCTCATGAGGAAGGCACAAACATTGAGACCTTTAGCCAAAGACTAGAGAGAGCTGAACAAGGTGGCATATGTCTTAAAATCAGCCAGTCAGATGACTTCCTGCTGGAGGCTTTTAGATCAGGACCCCTGCTCTCCTGAAATAGATCAGCGCTCCCGCTCGTCTCCGAGACAGATGTGTCATCAATAGTGCCTTAACAAAAGCTCAATGGAAGACTGACTCAGAGCGATTTCATGGAACAAGTGGTACTCTGATGAGCGCTGAACCTGCCTCTCCATCTCATTTCAGACCCATGCGAGTGACGTGGGTTTGGACGTCACATCCAGTGATGTTGTCCTCTCCACTTCATCATCATTCATCCTTGTAATCTAATATCAGAGATTTGCATCCTGTCTATTGAACGGTGGAGTCCTGCTTTGCCCTTCTTTGTTTTGTGGTATTGTAGAGGTCTGTCATTTAGAGAATGATATTGTTGGTGTATAAAATAGCACATTTTTGTGCGAAAGTTTCCTGAATTCAGTTGATTTTCTTTAAGACATTTCATTACTTGACAGACAAATTACCAATAAACAATTTAGGGGAAAGGGAAAGGGAAGTGGTGTGTGGCCAAGTATGGTGACCCATACTCGGAATTTGTCCTCTGCATTTAACACATCCAAGTGCACACTCACAGCAGTGAACACACACCCGGAGCAGTGGGCAGCCATGTTGTGGCGCCCGGGGAGCAGTTGGGGGATCGGTGCCTTGCTCAAGGGTCTCACCTCAGTCGTGGTATTGAAGGTGGAGAGAGCACTTGTTATTCACTCCCCCCACCGACAATCCCTGCCGGACCTGGAAATCGAACCTGCGACCTTTGGGTTACAAGTCCAACTCTCTAACCATTAGGCCACGGCTGCCCCTAGAGCACAGATTTGGAACTTAGTGTACATACTGTGATGGGATGAAAACAGCTAAAGCATTATTGACTAAATTGGTATATTTTTGAAGAGAATGTGAGTAGTGCTTGCCTATGCCGAACTCGCTGACATGTTACTAGAGTTTTTGCTAGGGTGCTTTTATAGCCAGTCCACACATGTAGCAACTGCCATGAAAACTAATGCCATTGATTAATGTATTTTTAAGGAGAGCTGGGAACTTCTTGCATCACGAGCGACCATGTGTGGGCGTGTCCAGCAAATTTGAGTAAAGAGCAAATAATTTGTCAGTGGAACTCACACGTCACCCTTCTTGAGTAATTTGTTTGGTTTTAGAAATGTTTGGCAGTATGTGTGAGTTTATTTTTGTAGATTGGTAGATCATACATGTGGTTAATGATTTAATGGACTGAGCAGTAGTGACAACACTCTCCAACCACAGAATGTTAGTTGTTAGCAAAATGAAAACTAATTCCTAGCCAAATTAGGTCAATATCTTTTACCAGAAATCTATATCATCTGTGATCTCATTATCTAAAGATATATCCAGACGTGCAGTCTACCAATAACATTACAGCGTCAGCACTGGTAATGAGTGATGCTCACAGTACAGAGACTAGCGACAACAAGCAATAAAGACACTGTGTGTGTGTATACATGCACTTTAAGTTGCTCTAAGTGGTTGCTGGTGTGTTGGTTTAATGCTGTTAGGATATTTACACAGGTTAAAGTCTAGTTGCTTATGTGCAAAGAGCCCAGGTCTTGCTCTTTCTGTTTTTATCATTTTATTGTCAATGATATTCTACAATGTTATGGGAGAGTTCAAAAGATCGTGAATTTGTTTTTGTGTTATTTAAATTCTAACTTTTCTTTTGACAAAAATGTGTGCCTTTTATGAGTGGATGATATTGCTAAAACCATGACTGAAATTGGTTGTGCTGTTTCACGATTCAGCTGTCAGATTCACGCGTGATTCCCCTGAGCCGCAGTCATTGATCAGAAAACTGAAGGAGTTTAGAGTGCCACAAAGACAATAACAAATCCATTTTGATGACATTTCTATTGATTCTCAGATCTCAAAGGAAACACAAACATCCTTTTTTGTTTTTGTTTAAAAAAAAAACAACAAAAAAAGGAAAACTTTGAATTTGCAGCACATTGCCGCCACCACATGGCTGGTATGTATGTGTGTATATTTCTGTTTTTCTCTTTCTTTTTTCTTGGAATCAGAGCATTTTCGTCATAGCAGTAAACAATGTTTCCATTTTCTGCTGCCCTCAGAAGTGGATGTGTACGTTTTCATCTATTTGTGTGTCAGTTATGTATGGCCATGAGAAAATGAGGGTAATAGAAGCATGTTTGTGCCTGGCTGAATGATGGCCGCTTTTACACTAGATATATTAGCCTGGAATAAAACTGAGCCACGTGGAGCACTGTGCTGATGTTAGATGAGGTCAAGATATGGGCAGAAGGAGGGTTTAGTCCTGTTAGATTTTATTCCTGCAGCCCTCACAGGTTGGGCCATTCAAATCACTACAGTTTATCTTTATTCATTGCAGTGTTACTTTCATCCAAGCAGATTTATGCATTTTTTATGAAATAAGGGAATGTGTTGAGTTAAGAGTTTTGAGGTGGTCTGAATAGACTGGTTTCCTCTAACAGCATCTTTCTTGCTTTCTTCAGGTAATCTTGGTGCAGGTAAACCCAGGAGAGGCCTTCACGATCCAGCGAGATGATGGTCAGTTTCAGTGTATCACAGGTACGTTTTTCTTAAGTTCCTCTTGTGTTAAGAAGGATTTTTGTGTTATTTAACCCATAATTGCATTAGTCTACGAACAAGTGGCATTTCATTTTGCCAAATCACAAGTTCAGATGATTGTAATTACCAGTCTGAGACTTACCCCGTAATTGACTGCAGTTAAAGTGCTGATTAATACCTGTAAATTCTTCTAATTGATTAGAGAGATTAGAGTCTCCTTGTTCCCAGATCTTGAGGGTACCATTTTTTTTCTTTTCATAAATAACACCCAGTGTCCCTAAATGCCTCCTCTACAATGTAAGCTATCCTGTAATTTTCCTCTTTAATCTAGTGTTTAGATTCTTATGAAATGCAACTAGAATTTTCTATTTTGGTAGAGTAAAACTGGGTATGCCCTTATAAAAAGACTTTATTAGGTCCCGGTTTAAGACCCTGAGAATGATTTGGAGCATCCAAACTAGGGGTCGACCGATTATCGGCCTGGCCGATTATCGCCGTCGATATTAAGCATTTTTATGATAATCGGTATCGGCCATTTTCAAAATCGATGTGCCGATAAAATAATTTAATTTTGAAACGCGCTATTTGGCTCTGATGCAGCCTGTCGGAACTCACCACTCTGTGGGCTAGAGCAGTCTCCGCCCACCGCGCATCTGATTTGTTGTGAGTCACGAGTCCGACCAATCAGCGTGGAAGACTAAAGGCACTCTCACACCGAAAGCGCTTGCTAACTGGAGCTGCTTGTTTCAGTGATCACGCATCAGTTGTCTCTCAAAGGCAGCAGCAGACGTTGCTCAAGTTGAAATAAATCACAATCCACTACACTGAAGTTGCAAAACACCTCAATATTATCTATTTATGGTTTCCGCGATGGGGAAAACGCGGACGGAATCGCGGAATCCAGTCATATAAATGGAATTTACTGTATAACGCGGAGTCACGGAATTTGTCAAAGTTTGGATGAATTAATCAAAAGTAGGTCAGTACATTTAAATCGACTCGCGCTATGGACTAGTATCTGTAAACATTAAGCCGCAAAAAGACTATTTAAATATGAATTCTGCGTGTCTCTGTATATGTGAATGGCACAGACACGCGGTTTTTACTACACACACACACACACACACAGAAGTGCGCGACTGCTCGCAGTGTTTTCAGCATCTGCCGTCTCACTAAATGAGGACATAAATACTTGAACAACATCCCCAGAACTGCTCTGAGAGTCACTTCATGAGCATTTGACCGTTTCATTTGAGTGAAACGATCGTCATATCATACATAGGCTAACGTTACAGAAACTTAAGAGGTCCTCATGGCAACCCGTCAAAATAAAAGTTTGGTTTATCTAGTAATACTACTACAACAATTATTACTACTTTGTTTAAAAGAATAATCACACAATACGCTATTTCTTCCATGTTTTAATTTTAATAGTAAACCCATTTGTTTGCCAAAAATAGAGTTTAACTCTCATTTGATTAAAAGATAAATGAAATTAATGTTTTATGCCTTCATTTGCACTGCACTGTAAATTAAAACTAATGGAAATTACTGTCACATAGGCCAAGATTAAGATACTGTCACATAGGCCAAGATTAAGATATAGGCTATTGAACCAAGTGTGCCTATAATAGGCTATTAGTGTTATAGTTTCATTAAAATAGTTGCTTTCTACAATGGAGCTATGAAGACAATTACATTATTTACACTTATTATATACATTGTGCTTTTTAAGTTAATCAATTGATGTGCAAGATGATGAATTGAATAGTCACCTCTTGTAGGTTATGATTTAATCATCAGAAAATAATTAATGAAGAATTATGAGAGGTTATGCTATTACACATACATTTCCAACATGTAAATTAGTGAAGCCAAATACTTACATTTCCCCAAGCTGTTTAGCTGTAGTACAGTATTCATAGGCTTAATCATGAAGCATACAGTGGCCTAGGGCTGCACAATATATTGCATGCGATAGTCATGTGCATCTCGTCAGTAAAGCCGGTTCTGTGATTAGCAGTAAATCTCTATCACCTGCTTTCAGATGGAGCGGCATTTAATACACAGAGCCGTAGTTCACTGACAAGCTACGCAATATCACGTTCATTATCAAAGGCGATTCATCTGTGATTATGAGCACGAATTGCGTAGCTTGTCAGTGAACTACGGCTCTGTGTATTAACTTCCGCTCCATCTACTGGGTTGGAAAGCATGTGATGGAGATTTAATACTAATCACAGAACCGGCTTTACTGAAGAGATGCACATGACAATCGCATGCAATATATCGTGCAGCCCTACAGTGGCCCCACTTTTAACTCTCTCTTTATATTACCCTTATTGTAGATGGATGCATGGAGGAAGACAAGAGTAAGAAGTGCAACCAACACCAGGGAAGGCAGTTTTTGTCAGAGCCCTTGTTATTCTAAATTTTGACATTAATTGTCATTTTTACACCAGACATATATCGGTTCAAAATATCGGTTATCGGTCTAGTTGGTCTGTAATAATCGGTATCGGCATCGGCCCTGAAAAACGCATATCGGTCGACCCCTAATCCAAACATCTAGAAGTGCTTAATTTTCTGTAAGAGTTGTTTGAGGCAACATGAGTGATCGAGACCAATGCAACTAGGTTGAGTTACATTTTTTTTCACAAGCACAATGACACGGAGTGCAACCAGTGAATCTAACATGATACACTGCTCTATCGACCTCATTTTGCAATGTAGAAGTAAGCTGTTTTCTGTAAAATGTGTGAGAATAACAATTCGTTAGCCACTAACTAGATGAATAAAGTGCAGTATTGACTTAAACATTTTTTTGTTGTAATTAGCAATGAGAGTCAGTAACATCACGCATCAAGATGTTTTGATTTCTTTTTTTTGGCATGATATAAAAAAGAATCAAGCTATAAATCAAATTTGCATTGGTTTTCTTTGTGTGTGTGTTGCATTGTCCTGTTAGCCCTTTGACACAGTCAAATCTCAACAATATGCTTTCATTGAGGGCAGACAAAGTACTTGATTCAGGAAACTTGTTGCAGCAGTCCTGGTTGGGTCGAGGTCCTGAAACACTGTTCTTCACAAATATTTTATATTTTATTGAACTACAGTAGAATCCGTCCACTGAACTCACTTTCCACACGACTACATCATGACTCCTAGCAGATCCCCCGGTCTGAATCAACACATCCTCATTTACTAAGAGAGCCAACCAGTGTTGGGTCTATTTGCCATATGTGTTGGAAGCTCAGTCACAACAGTCAGCTAGTGTTTGGTGGGTCTCGGCAGGGTTGCAATGAGATGTCTTACACCCCCTCTCAGCTTGCGAAGAGCGCTTTTTGTCTGCAGCCATTGTGTGGGACGGTGCGAACACGCTACGAACTGCCAACCTCTCTGATTGGCAGTTGCTGCAATAGGAAGAAGTGGAGTGTGACTGTAATTGAAAGATTACTGTGTCTTGGGAAGCTACTGATTAGAAAAACAATAGCATCCAGCTCATTGTATGTGGTAAGCCTGATTGTTCTGCTTCTAGCTGGCCTGATTAGCTTGGCAAGGATTTTAACTTGTGAAAGTAAGCAGTCATTGAAATGAGATTGATGTTATCATCTGGCTTTAGCATTTAACTGAAAACCCAAATGGAAATGGTTGCCAATTTGTTCTGAAAACCTAAGGGCATCATTTTTTTTCCTTTTTCATTTATGACTAGCACTTTGTTAGCTTGTCTCTTATCAATGAGCGACACTCAGGTGATCATCCATCCAAATGCTGTATTATTATTAAAGCAGAAGTGCCAAACAACTCACCACAGGATTTGGGGAAACTATGGAGGGTGGATCTTGATCCCTGTAGGGGGGTGTAAGTGCAGCGCACCAAAAATTATTGTGTGAGTTTGCAGTCAATTTTGGAGGTTGTGGGTCTAGCATACTAAATGCCAGAAGTCTGGCATACATCACCAGTGAGACACCTGTATTTTTACCTATATTTGGAAGAATCGCTCACTTTACCATCTATAAAATGCATGAATTTATGATTACATGGAGGCAACAGGAATAGTTCTGTCATCTTTTACTCACCCTCATGTGGTTCCAAACATGTTCTTTTGTTGAACACAAAAGAAGAATGTACTGGTCACTTTTTTCCAAGCAATTACAGTGAATTGGGACTGGGGCATCACCTATGTCCAGTTCATTAACAAAATATTCAATAAATGTGGTCATAATTCCTGGTTCTACTAAGAAATCTAGCTGCTGCATTTTGAACCAGCTGGAGTTTGTTTATTAAACGCGCAGAGCAACCACCCAAAAAGCATTACAATAATCTAGCCTCGAGGCCATGAACGCATTAATTAATGTTTCTGCATTTGACATTGAGAGCATAGGTCGTAATTTAGATATACTTTTAAGATGGAAAAATGCAGTTTTACAAATGCTAGAAACTTGTTTTTTGAAGGAAAGATTGCTATCAAAAAGTACGCCTAGGTTCACCAGGGCCTCTGTTCATTTCAGACATTAAGAACCAAATTTTGTCTACCAGCATCCGCATACTTTGTCTTTCTTCAGTTGCGTTCTGCTCTCAAAGCGTATGGGGTTCCTTGGTCCTCTCTCCCGTTTCCTCTCATCCTAAGCGGGACTGGATTGCACCATCTGCTGGTCGGCCATCTGTTTCCTTAATATATAATAAAATTATTGATTGCATTACAAAACCTCTTTCTATTAAAACTATTTGGAATAGGGAATTATCTGACCTTAATTTATCTGTCGACTGGGAGAGAGTGTGGTCTAATCTCAGTTTAACATCAAGAAATTTGGCTCATCGTCTTATTCACTTCAAAGTCATTCATAGAGCATACATAACTCCTTACAAAAGATTCAAAATGAAACTACAATCAAATTCTAACTGCCATATGTAATACTGCTTCATCAGGCACTTTTCTTCATATGTTTTGGGAATGTCCTATCATCATCAGTCTATGGACACATGCAAACCTGGTTTTGTCATCATTACTGTGAATTGATTGGTCTGTTAACCCAAGTTTGTGTCTTCTTAATGATGATTCTGGTCTCTGTATAAGTTCAATGCAAAAGAGCATGTTGTTTGCTGGTTTTACAGCTGCAAAGAAGATAATAATACAGAACTGGTTTACACCGCACATGTGTGGAAAAACGTATTGGATCCATAGCCTCCTGCAAATAGTGACTTGTGAATGTGCAACGGCGCGAGTCGGTGGGGCCAGGCCTTCGACCATTGATGCTTGGCAGTGTTTTTTGGTTGCTATACGTGATTGTATGGAGGAGTGACTTTTGTGGTTTTGCTGTTCTTCCCTCTCTCCCTCCCTTTTGACTGGACTTTGAGATGAGTGTGTGTCTGTTGTTTTGTTTTGTTATATTTTGGATGCTGTGTTGTGTTATGTGAAAAAAATATATATATATATTGATAACAAAAAGTACACCTAGGTTCCTAACTGATGACGAAGAATTTACAGAGCAGCCATCAAGTATTAGACAGTGATCTAGGTTATTACATGCAAAAGTTTTTGTTCCAATAATTAACACCTCTGTTTTTTTCAGAATTTAGCAGTAAGAAATTGCTAGTCATCCAGTTTTTGCTATCAACTATACATTCCGTTAGTTTTGCAAATTAGTATGTTTCATCGGGTTGCAAAGAAATATAGAGCTGAGTATCATCAGCATAACAGTGAAAGCTAACACCATGTTTCCTAATGATATCTCCCAAGGGTAACATGTAAAGCATGAAAAGTAAGGGGCCTAGTACTGAGCCTTGAGGTACTCTATACTGCACTTGTGATTGGTATGATACCTCTTCATTTACTGCCACGAATTGATGGCGGTCAGATAAGTACGATTTCTCATACTCATAAGATATTCTTATGAGCCAGATGTCTTTTTATTATTTTTTTTATTTTTTTAATGTTGATTGAACCAGTCCGAATGATTCATCAATGAATAAGTAATACGTTCCTGAATAAGTAAATTGCTTCCTATTTGTGGTTTGAAAGCTCCAATTCTCATTCAGTGTAATGGCATGGAAAGGTTTGAAAAGTATTTTAAAATGTCATCTTTTATCATCTGCTGAATGAATCACTAATCACAATCTTTTGTCTTTTTGCTTTATAGAACTAAACATGTTTTTTAATATATATATATATATATATATATATATATATATATATATATATATATATATATATATATATATATATATAGGGCTGGGCGATAATTCGATAACGATAATTATCACTATATAATTTTCCTCGATAAAACGATATGAAGAGTTCGATAAATGTTCGATATAATATTTATGCGCCAAAAGCGGAACGAAACAGCACGACTCATTTGAATCGCGCCAAAAGGACCGTTTATCCGTTCGGAACAAAGTTCAAAGTGCCGTGCGGCGTGAGCTCACTAGAGCAGATGTGTTTACTCAGTCACGCGAGCACTAAGCAGCACTGTGAGATCCAGTGTGAAGCGCTTGAATTCAGTGATGAACAAATAACTCTGATTTAGGGTGAATCCCATTTCTCTGTCTTACCCCTACCCCTTCGTCTTACCCCTAGCCCTTGTCCCTCGAAACCGAGTTGTAAGCGCTAGGGGTGAAAACATACCCCTATGAAATGAGACACCACTTGGTTACTGTTACGTCATTGTACATCGTCGCTAGCTGGCTGCTACGTCACCTGAGGCGACAAGTGTTGATCACAAACTTCCAAGATGCCGTCTGCAAGTGTGTGTATGTCGATTGCGTGGGTTTTATTAGTGATGTTTTTGCGATTGTTGTGCAAATCAGCGATGTAACGTTAGCGTAGCAAACTAGCGATTTTTTTAAAACGTTTCAATTAAGAACATGGTTGCAAAAATATATGTACAGGGCTGTGTAGAGCACAAAACAAGACTGTCGTAATTTTTATATCAATTATTTAAGCCGTAAATGGGACTCTCTGGATGATCTGGCCGACATTGTTGCCGGTTGCGCAGTGTGTTCTGGGTACCCCTTGGTTTCAATTAAGCTTGCGAAAATGCTTGGTTTTAAGGGGTATCTACCACTTCCCCTTAGCCCTACCCCTCGATCAAAACGAGAATTGGGATAGCCCTTACTCTCACGTGAACGCGCAAAACTAAGGGGAAGGGGGAAGGGGAAGGGGTAAGACAGAGAAATGGGATTCACCCTTAAACTAGCCAAAGCCAAACAGGAGAAACACTGTGTGCAACGAGACAGTCAGAAGGCTTTTCAATCTACACATCACCATCATTTACCATGGATTTACTGTAGTAACACTCACTGCACCATGGTATTGTGATAGAAATGTGGGATATTCACATACAATTTTATTACAGGAGTAATGGTATATAATTATAGTATTTGTGATTAAGCTATAGCAATGTTTTTAGACTACTGTTTTTCATAGTTATATTTTTACCATGGTATTTAGGTGCTAAATGTGTGGTTTTAACTGTGTTTATCATGATTTAAATGTATGCTACAATGGGAGACCAATGCTTAATTAAAAAAAAAAATCCTTGGTCAGAATAAATTTAACCATATCAAACTGAGGTTGCTACAATTTTTACAGATGTTACTGATTTTGTTGATAATGAACAAAAATTTACCTCTGCATCTTACTCAAGCTACTATCAAATGTGCATTTCTAAGAGACAAAAAAAGTGATATTATTATTATTATTATTAATATTATCAGGCAACCCAAACCTGTTTCTTGATTTGAAACAATATCAGTCATTAGACCATGCAGAAACTAAGAAATACATTTTTCTATTTAGATATTTATTTTAAGGAAAATGAATGGTCTGGTTTCTACAACTTACACTTTGGAGCAAAAATCTGTCTTTAAACTTGAAAGAAATAAAGATTTGACATTTATCGTGATAATTATCGATATCGACTGATATGAAAAAAATTTTTGTGATAATTTTTTGGATACACATACACATGTATATGTATATGTGTATATATATAAGGCCAGAGTCACAAAATTTAGATGCAAGATTCACCACTCTCTGAGAGGAAGGAGTTGATGAGGAAGAGTAGCGTTAGGGCGAGTGGGGCTGCTGTGCACTGGTCTGTCACTGGAAGCTGTTGTCTGTCAGTGACGTGAATGGAGTGATGACTCACCGTTGCGGGAGCCGAGGGAAGAGTATGTGTTTGTGTGTGTGTTTAACCCCTAACCTTAGAGTGAGCCGGAGGTAATGTTAAAATCCGCAGGATAAACCAGAGGGAACTGGTTTGTCCCTCTCTTCCTGATTTCTTTTTCAGGCCAGATGGGCGTTTGTTCTATTTCTGAATTCATTCATGTGTTTTCAGAAGCTGGAAATACATAAACACCACACACACACACACACACACACACTACGGAGCTTCAGAACTGTCTGTTTAATATGAAGAAGCAGTGTTAAGATGGGAAGAGTGAACTTAATTTAAGATATCCCAGACTGCCGGGGGTGGGCTGTGGTTGAGAATGACATCAGAGGGGTGAAACTTGTTAACACAGCCATTTAACATCACAGCTTTAACGTTTCTTTGAACATTTGCCACCCTAGATGTGGATATTGGTGTTCATCCTGTAAATGCCATCACGTTGGTTTGTTTTTGTCTCTTGATTACTCATGTAGGATGTTAGCCATGAGTTTCCAGTTACTGACGTTCCATCACTGTCTGACTAACTGGACTTACGGACAACAGTCTTGTAATAAATCTTAGTTTTCTTCACCACCACTTTTCTTTTTGTTAATGTTTTCTAAGCATCAAATGTGGGCTGCCTGCAGCACGTCTTAAACAGTTTGCTTGCTGAAGTAACATTTGATTGTATCTCAAAGAACAGGCATCCATCTGTTTGGCTGTTTGTTCAGATGTTCAGTAGGCTCACTATTACAGCAGGAGCTCATTTCAGTGCACGTGACGTTCTCACACTTACTTTCAGGGGTCTCAGAGTAGTTTGCAAGAATGTTGCCTACAATTTGTTTAAATGTTCAGAATTGACTCGGGAGGTGTTTCTGAGTGTGGTTTGCTTACTGGTATACTGTATTGTGCATTGGAAACACAAATCGCTCCAGGTTACCTTTATTTGACTTTTGACATATTATACAGTGAAGCTATAGCTAAATTGCATTGTCAAGCACAAATTGCGTAAAACATCTTTCTCTTTTATTCAAAACAACAGAGTGATTGGGAAGGTCAGGGACTGTGTGAATGCAAAGAGAACTGGGTTCTTTTCTACAGTATAACCCCTTTCTGAGTTGGGTTCCTATAAAAAAAATACTTCTGAAATGACTTTTGGATGCCCAGTGGATGACAAAAAAAAGAAAGACTTGTAGTGAAGGAACTGAGCCATATCTGAACACCAGGATCAAGATGCATAAAACCACTTAGACAAATAAAGAGTTTTCTTAATTTAAGAGGTTTAGTGCAACTTAGTTTCTTTAGTGCAGAATATCATGGAGACTTAGAGTTTGACTCTTTTGGCTTGTGCCAGTAAGTAATTGTCTAGCCATAGGGAAATTTCCTCGCACAACACTCTAGCATTGTAGGGTGAATTTACTTTTTTTTCCCTTGACTTCTTCAATGTTCTGTTATTCTCTTCATCTCTAATCACGAGTACTTGCTCTCCCTGTGACGCCGTTTGCGATAAGCCACATCTGGTACTTGATGTGTGTTCCATTCAGACGTCAAAGTGCAGACAGTCATGTTTTGATCGTATACTCCAGGTGACGTCACCCACTTTACTGTTGACTCACTGTATGCTTGTGCGTCACTTGCCTTTAATACATTTGTTTGTAATTTTTTTTCTTGTGATGTTTTGACTTATTAGAGTAGCTGTCATAGGACCGGCTGCATTGATATCAGATACAAGGCAACACTGCTCAGGTTTGGTCTGTCCCCTGGACAAGATGCAGACAACTTGTATATTCCATATGTGAATATTTTTATTTTTTTATTTTTTTGAAAACAAACATTTCTCTCCAAACTGTCTGAACAAACATAAACATACAGTTGTATTACCATCCTTTTTTGTTAATACAGTACCTTGGTTTTTGCAATAATTTAATGTTCTTTGAAGAAATCATTCTTAGTTGTAGTATAAATTGCAGATGGAACTTTAATACTCAAGTATGAGCTGTAGTAATAGTGCCAATTGTATAATCAACCACCATAGATTAACATATTACAATCAGATATCATCAGTCCAGTCAGCCCAGTCATGCTTTGGTAAATGATAATCATGACATAAGTCAAAATTTCGACATACTAAAGGTAAAAAGATCAATTTGAAAAAAGAGCAAATTATGGGGGTCAAAAAAGCCATGATTGAGATTTTTTGTCATATTTTGTCTCATATTTTAAGTTGTCATAACTGACTTTTTGTAAGTTTCAACTTATGTTAGTTTTGACTTGTCGTAAAAGTGATTAATTTCGTAATTGTGATTTAGTATGTCATAATTGACTTATCTAATAATTATGACTAGTAACTTGTAATTTCACTCATCATAACTGACTTGTGTAATTGTAATTGTAAGATTGCAACAATAACTTTTTATTTCATAATTATAATCATCATAATTATGACTTGGTATCTTATAATTATGACTTGGTATCTCATAATTAACTTTCAGAATTATGACTTTTTGTGATAAAATATTGATTTACCAAAGCATGATGTAGCGTAAATAGGCTTCAATAGTGTACCATGGTACAGCTGCAGTATTTTGGTAAGGGTCGTGAGGCCAGTAGGACTGTAATTTTTAACAGCTAAAAATGAAATGCTTCAAACAGACTATGTGGTAAAGCAGTTGTGTTTATGGTTGTGTCTGCTGTCTGATGTGTGCGTTGGCACAGACGTCCACTGTGTTATGTTTTTTGGAAGGCATTATAGTGCATTTATGTGTGTGTGGGTAGGAACATTCCCTGTGAGTGGACCTTTGTGTGGGTGTATTTATAAGGAGTTACTCACCGGGGCAGCTCGGATTGCGACTGAAGCCAGCGGTGAGCTCTGAGTACAGTGACCCGATCTATTCATCCATCCAGAGAAGCCCTTACTAATGTCACCATGTTCAGATACACAGTGCTGCTTTATTCCATCAGCATTGAACTGTGTGTAGAGCTCTTCTCTCTCCCACGAAGCATAAAAAGGCAAAATTACTCATTTGAGACTAAACAGAACTATTGTTTGCCTATAGGTTAACATCAAAGAACATGTCATTTGAGACTAAACTAAATTATAGTTTACCTTCGGGTTGACATTAACCCTAAGGGGACGGCTGTATCGCCGGCGATACCAACTCGTTTTTTTTAAGACCAGTGCAAAAGACATTAAAAATACTCCGTCGATTTTGGTCGTACAGATAAGTGTTATACATCAATTGAAACTTTGAAGTGTCTATTATTTTTGTGTACACTCACAATAACAACAAAACTTTGTGGTTTTCGAAAAAAAAAGAAAACAAACAGGATGCGCTCTGTCTTCTCCATCTCCGCGAGCTGCTCTTCAAAAAACGTCACTAAAATGAGCTGTAACTCAGCGAAAACTCAACACACGGACATGAGAGTTATATATATAGAAAGCTGGAAGTGTCTACTTTGAAATGAAGTAAGTCTTATCGAAAACAAACATTCTGTGATGAAGTAATCCGTATGAAACCAACACGATGTCCAGTCTGTCCCGTCTAACTCATTATTTCTAATGCGATCCCGCCCCCTCGCGTTCATATGTAAATATCACGCGTGAGCCACGTGCTCGTGGAGACGCCCATAAACAAACAAAGCCAGATGTTCCTCGTGCTAACATTACTGTTCATTTCTGGAAGAAGACACGCTGAATAAAAGCTGGATTTGCCTCCAAATAAGAGCAAGAGTTCATCCAGAAGAGAAGAGCGATATGATGAGTAAGTAATGTTTCTTTTTTTTGCATTAGTTAACGTGTTATTGTGACTCAAACTTGAACACGTTTATTTGTTTTCTCAAACGACAACATGATGAATGCTACAATGTTTAGAAAAATGTTTAATGTTCACAAATGGATTGAATAGCGTGCTAAACGATAATAATTAGTTTCTCAGATATAAAATATCCTTTTTTATAGTACAAAGTACATCTTTTGTAGTACAAAGCCATACATACTAGGCTATATGACTACAAAATCATAGTTCGTTTTTTTCTAAACAATAATAATTAGTTTCTCAGATATAAAATGTATTTTTTTGTTTACGATAGTACAAAGCATGCGTGAGTCTATAAAACATATATATAAAAAGATGCTCCTGATATTAACATGCTCACAAATGTTTTGGTTGTGTATTTTTTTTAATCAGATATCTGCACCACAGATGATGAATCCTGATGACTTTCTTCAAACTCAGAATCAGATGTCCAACTACACTGATATTATATGGTAAAACAAGCTCCTTGACCACTGAATATGTTTTTTTTCTTCTTGAATCCATGGAAAGTAGCAGAAACACTCAAATAACACACGTAAATATCAGGCATGATTTACTTGTCACTTGTTGAACAGAATCTGTTGCAGGAATGACTCAAAGTCTGTTCACATCTCTGTGGTTAGATCAGTGTGCACAATAATGTGTCTTTGACCTTCATTATGTATGTTTTGATTATACGGTGTTGTAAATAAAATACAAATAATTAAAAAAAAACATTTGTTCAATCTCCTCACATTCTCTCTTACCTGCCTCAAAGTCAGTCACACTGATGGGCCATTAGCAGCTTTAGGGGAGGGCCCTTTGTGTCTCAGGTGAGAATCACTTAATATTCAAGGACATTACCACTCCCTCGCATACAGGCTTTCAATCACAAAACATGTCTTAAAAAATTTTAATCAATGTATTGTTTTCTGTAAATGAGTAAGCAGAATGATTCTCACTTAATTGTGAAGTAAATATTCTAGCCGACAAGACTGATTACTCTAAAGTCTTATTCAGGACTATTTAGTGTGGGTTTTATGGCCTTATTTCAGCTACATTTTATTTCCCAAAACTTACTAACCACGCATAATATTTTTTTTCTAAAAAAATACAAAGATGTACATCCATCTTGGTCACATAATATTGTAGCAAAGTTTGTGCTGAATATAAAAACAAATACATGTTGGTCAATAGTATGTTATAAGTAGCTGAAATAAGCACAAATATCAGGACATGTCAAAACCTCTCAAGGGCCCCAAAATCACCTCAGACCCCAGAGGGTTAAAGAGCATGATTGTGTGAACATGCTTTTCACACAGAGACAGTGATGCACCCATATATAAATTGACTGAAATTGAATTCATTTGAGTTGAATATTTTATGAAATTAAAAGGACCCTGGAGTGATATAACACCTGAATCTACCACAGCAGAAAATGAGTAGCCTGGAACAGCGGCCAATTATAGTTAAATGGCCATTATATAAAAATATTTGACCACAGAGGAGGCCGCAATTGATCAGTCAGAATCAAGTATCTCAGAGAGCTGTGTAATAAAAAATGTTTTTCAGGAAACAACAAACAAGCAATATATTTGTTTGCAATGGACAATGTAATATAGTGTTTCGCGTGCTTCAGACATGTGGTACGTGTCAGACTTAAATCAGACAGCAAAATATTTATGTACGCTGCTTCCAATATCAGGCTAATAGAACTAACTAAAGCAAATAATTAAGTGTAATGAAACAGAAGTAGCAACAGACCAAACCTTCAGATTACTGAAGAAGAAAAAACTACACTAAACTAGTATTGGCCAATATTAATGTGTAATGTGTTCAATGGTCCTCATGAAATGCAAAAAAAAAAATTGTAAATTGTAGAGCCCGACCGATACATCGTTTTGCCGATTTTATCGGCCGATATGAGCCTGTCGCAGATATATTGGTATTATTATTATTATTATTTTTTTATTATTTTTTTTTTACAGAGCATATAGACCAGGGGTGCCCAATCCTGCTCCTGGCGATCGACTGTCCTGCAAAGTTCAGCTCCAACTCTAATCAAACACCACCTGCCTTTAATTTTCAAGCGATCCTGAAGACCTTAATTAGTTGCTTCAGGTGTGTTTGATTACAGTTGAAGCTAAACTTTGCAGGACAGTCGATTGCAGGGAGCAGGATTGGGCACCCCTGATATAGACCTTTTTCCTGAGTAAACAATGAGCGCCGCCATTACGCAGATGAAATGCTTATGGTGTAATTACTTAGTTTGTCCAGCAGAGTCCTCCATTGTTTGCTACTGGTGACCCAGGTCACTGACTGTAGTGTAGAGGTGCGCGGATTAGCTCAAACTTCACCCGAGTCTGCTGCTTCAAATTATCCGCCAGCCACACCTATATTTGATCGTCACGTTACACTGATTCTAATTCTTAATTTTGCGTGATGATGAATGGATGGTTAATTTTTAATTGCAGACGTTAGAGCTGATCTGCGCATCAAGTCAAAGTAAAAAAAAGTCAAAGTCTGCTAGGGCTGCAACGATTAGTCGACATTATCGACAACGTCGACAATAAAAAATTGTCGACAAATATTTTTGTTGTCGAGTAGTCGTTTGATCTCATATGACCTAATGTAAGAGCCTGCAATACTGCGGTTTGACCAGTGTGGCGCTGTAGCGCAAGACTCTAGTTCAGCCCTCCTGGATGCAGATCAAGAGAAGAACACACACAGCACTTCAGAGCAAATGCATCCAAACTTGAGCGGCGGTTTGGATGAATATGTAAATATATATTGCGCGCTTTTCTCCCAGTAACGAAATAAACAACAAAAACTGACAGCAGTGTGAAGGCAACAGTTAAAAATGCATCTGATTACAACGATGTGGATGTTTGCATGAGCTCTGCAGTTCAGTAACGTAACATTACTCCAGTAGAGTTCGGTCACATTATGTTTATTTATATAGTACTTTATGCAATAGATCGCCTTAATTGAAGCAGCTTTACGGTGTTAAACATGAAAAACATGAAAGTCAGTGTCACTTTCAGGTAGTTACAACTTGATTTTCTGTTATAAAGCAGCTCTCCAGTGTGAGCTAGCTAATGATAAAATATCTTTATTAGTGGGAAAAAATTATAATTTCATTAAAGTGACAGTTTGGTTTGCAGAGATCAGAGCTTGATCTAGCTCAGGGCTGTTTTGATTATCATAACCCTATAAGGTATTTTAAGACATTATGTTGTGAATAAAATAGTTTATCCAAAGCATCTTATCACTTACCTTTATTTTGTTTCTTATCTATATGACTTACAAAAGGAGATGTTAGGCAGAATGTGCAAAATGTGTCATTCAGTTACTTTTTCATGTAGCTAATTAAATGGTGAGAGAGTGTCTCTGTCTGTCATCTCATTTTGTGTGCCAAATACATCTATTTTTATAATGAATTGGTAACATTACAATAAGGTATCATTTGTTAACATTAGTTAATGTATTAATTAACATGAATGAACAATACATTTATTACATTTAAGTATTAATCTTTGTTAATGTTGGTTAATAAAAATACAGTTGTTCATGTTAGTTCACAATGCATTTATCAATGTAAAAAAAACAACTTGTGATTTTAATAATGCATTAGTAAATGCTGAAATTAACATTAAGATTAACAAATGCTATAGAAGTATTGTTCATTTTTAATTCATGTTAGGCAAGGCAAGTTTATTTATATAGCACATTTCATACACAAAAAAAATTCAAAAACACAAAAGTGCTTTACATAAAAGGAAGTGAAATAGACATTACAAATAATAACCACAACAATAAAAACAAGGAAATTATATAAAAATTTATTTAAAATGAATTTAAAACCGTTACGAATAGAAAATGATTATACATAAAATACAGTGCAGTCATGTTAACTAATGTTAAAACTAATGAACCTTAATGTAAAGTGTTACCAATTAATTGTGTAATAATTGTAATTACATAATATGCTTTTCTAAAGCTGAAGTGACCTTTATTTATGTTAGAATATGTATAACTTAATATTCTAACTAATTGCAAAAGCTGAATAATCAATCAAAGTCTACTGATTAACCAGTGAAATAATCGACGATTAGTCGATTAATCGTTCTAATAATCGTTAGATTAATCGATTATCAAAATAATCGTTTGTTGCAGCCCTAAAGTCTGCTTTATTGTCAATTCTGCCACATGTACAGCACATACATGCAGAGAATTGAAATTGCGTTACTCTCAGACCCCTGGTGCATACAGATACACATACACATACATTCATACATACAGTATATATTCTGTTTATGTATATACTGTATTCTAGCCACGAATGGGAAGTGTGTCCAAACTTTTGAAAGTTACTGTACTATTAAATACACATGACGATATACAGGTGCATCTCAGTAAATTAGAATGTCGTGAAAAAGTTCATTTATTTCAGTAATTCAACTCAAATTGTGAAACTCGTGTATTAAATAAATTAAATGCACACAGACTGAAGTAGTTTAAGTCTTTGGTTCTTTTAAATGTAATGATTTAGGCTCACATTTAACACAAACCCACCAATTCAATCTCAACAAATTAGAATACTTCATAAGACCAATAAAAAAAACATTTTTAGTGAATTGTTGGCCTTCTGGAAAGTATGTTAATTTACTGTATATGTACTCAATACTTGGTAGGGGCTCCTTTTGCTTTAATTACTGCCTCAATTCGGCGTGGCATGGAGGTGATCAGTTTGTGGCACTGCTGAGGTGGTATGGAAGCCCAGGTTTCTTTGACAGTGGCCTTCAGCTCATCTGCATTGTTGGGTCTGGTGTCTCTCATCTTCCTCTTGACAATACCCGATAGATCCTCTATGGGGTTCAGGTCAGGCGAGTTTGCTGGCCAATCAAGCACATTAACACCATGGTCATTGAACCAGCTTTTGGTACCTTTGGCAGTGTGGGCAGGTGCCAAGTCCTGCTGGAAAATGAAATCAGCATCTCCATAAAGCTTGTCAGCAGAAGGAAGCATGGAAATGCTCTAAAATTTCCTGGTAGATGGCTGCGTTGACTGTGGACTCAGAAAACACAGTGGACCAACACCAGCAGATGACATGGCAGCCCAAATCATCACTGACTGTGGAAACTTCACACTGGACTTCAAGCAACATGGATTCTGTGCCTCTCCACTCTTCCTCCAGACTCTGGGACTTTGATTTCCAAATGAAATGCAAAATTTACTTTCATCTGAAAAGAGGACTTTGGACCACTGAGTTCTTTTTCTCCACAGCCCAGGTAAGACGCCTCTGACGTTGTCTCTGGTTCAGAAGTGGCTTGGTAGCCCTTTTCCTGAAGACGTCTGAGCGTGGTGACTCTTGATGCACTGACTCCAGCTTCAGTCCACTCCTTGTGAAGCTCTCACAAGTGTTTGAATCAGCTTTGCTTGACTGTGTTCTCAAGCTTGCAGTCATCCCTGTTGCTTGTGCACCTTTTCCTACCCAAATTCTTCCTTCCAGTCAACTTTGCATTTAATATGCTTTGATACAGCACTCTGTAAACAGCCACACCTTTCAGTAATGACCCTCTGTGACTTACCCTCTTTGTGGAGGGCATGAATGCTCATCTTCTGGATCATTGCCAACTCAGCAGTCTTCTCCATTATTGTGGTTTCAGAGAACAAGAGATACCCGGAATTTATACGGTATGGATGGTCATTAATTGAAACTCAAATGTAAATATTCTAATATTTTGAGATACTGATTTTTGACTTTCATGAGCTGTAAGCTTTAATCATCAAAATTAAAACAAAAAAACTTTTGAAATGTTTTACTTTACATGCAATGAATCTAAAATACATGAAAGTTTCACTTTTTGAAATAACTTACAAGAAAACTTTTTCATGACATTCTAATTCATTGAGATGCACCTGTAATCGGTATCAGACTTTTTTTTACTCCCTAATATCGGTATCTGCATCAGCCCCAAAAAACACATCGGTCAGGCTCTAGTAAATTGTTCTTAAAATCATTAATGCAGTAGATTGAACTTGATAATTTATTTAATGGTTTTTTGAAAAAAAAGGGATTCATGAATGAACCTAATGAATCTGTATATGTGGGGTCTCTGCAGAAAGATATTGTAATATATATTTATGAATTCACTCTCAGTTTCTCCTGCACATGTTTCATTCACTGCATCTGCAGTCCATAGCTTTCGGAATGAATGAGTCGATGACTCATCCCACTTTGCTGGAGCCTTTAGGGATGGATGGAGAGCGGGAGAGAGAGAGATAGGATGAGAGATGGTTTGGAGAAAGATCCAAGAGCTTTTTTGTTTGAGCGATGATAATCCTTCAACAATTAGATGGGTGCAGGGTTCAACAAGCTTAATCAATACGCTTATTTTATATCCTACGTGCATGTACACCTCTGCATGCCATGTTGTGTTTTTGCAAATCTTGGGGCGGTAAACACAAACTCTGTGTTCTTATAAATCTGTGGGCTTTTGAAATTAGACAAGGGAATTATCATACCCCATTGAATACAGTCCAAGGAATGAGGAAGAAAGCATATTATCCCAGTAAGCTTGACTTCCCCCAACCTTTCTTTCTTTATCGTGTTATTCTTTGAAGCATCACGAGAGGAGACAGTGGGATGTTCGCCAATCGAATTTCTTGTGTTCCATAAACATCGCTGTGGTCTTTTTCGCCCTCCGTGCATGTAGAGGACGTCACTCGGTCTGTCGGGGCATGACGGGGAGCTTGTTATGCCACTGTGGAGGATGCAAATAAAATATTTAGCATTCAAAAAAGGAAGAGACATCCTTAAATTGCTCCATACTGCAAAGGAGGAGGTGGTTCATTAAATTAGTATTGTCTAAGCATAACCAGAACTTTGGTAATCCTTCTATCCATTTACCCGAACTGTGTATCACCTGCCTTTTAAATCTGTTGGCAACTCTCTAATCCACTAATCTAATGGAACATTGTAGGACCCTCTTAACCAGTGACAAGTGTTAAGAGAATAGAGCCTCCAGTACACCTAGAAAGAAGAAGAAAATAGTACAACTAATCAGACAACAGATAATCAGTAATGCCAGTTTAGAGCTGGGTTAACGTTTTGTAATTAGCAATTAGCCTAGTCGAGGGGTTGGTGGAACGGTTTGATTTGATTATTTCCGGGGCCATTGTAATTAGACCCAGACAATGTGGACACATTCCCAGTGTTTAGGTCGGATTAGCTGAAACAAAGAGCCAAGACCCAGACTGGATCCAGGAGTACAAAGTTAAATGTTCCATTAATTACATTAATTTCCCGTGGATTGGAAAACCGTTATACCAAGTGTGACGCAAGTTTTCAACGTTAAATAATGCTGTACAAAATCACAACCAAATCAGGTATTGATGCTTAAATCTCCAGTGTGTACTGCAATAACCACAATAACATCATTGCTACATTTCCTACTAGAACTTATTACAACTTGTAAACTCAATATTTTGAGAGCTCCAACTTGTACCGCTTGACCACTGCAACGTTGTGTGGAAATATTTAAAATGTCATATTTTATTTTAATAAATGACTATTGCTAATGTCTTAATAATGCAAGAATAATGTAAAAATTATAGATATACAGTGGCATGCAAAAGTTTGGGAACCCCTTGCAGAATCTGTGAAAATGTGAATAATTTTAACAAAATAAGAGAGATCATACAAAATGCATGTTATTTTTTATTAAGAAAAATAACTTATTACTTTTTTTATTTAGAAAAAAGTCTTCAAATTCAAAAAGTTTTCACCCCCCGGCTCTTAATGCATCGTGTTTCCTTCTGGAGCATCAGTGAATGTTTGAACCTTTTTTAATAGTTGTGTTTGAGTCCCTCAATTGTCCTCAGTGTGAAAAGATGGATCTCAAAATCATACAGTCACTGCTGGAAAGGGTTCAAATATGCAAAAATGCTGGAAAACTGCAGAATCTACAGAACGTGGAGGATTTTTCTGAAGAACAGTGCTCAGTTCAACTGTTCAGAACAAACAAGGGACTCATGAACAACCAACACAAAACAAATGAACAGTCGTGGATCATCCAGGTAACCTCACACAGTATTAAGAACCAAGGGTTCCCAAACTTTTGAGGGGGGTTATTTGAATAATCTCAGCTATTTTTTTGTCTTGTGGACTATATGTAAACATATTTTATGTAAAATATTGTTATATTATGTAAAACAATTGATGGACACAAACACAACTATTAAAAAAGGTTCAAACATTCACTGATGCTCCAGAAGGAAACACGATGCATTAAGAGCCGGGGGGTGAAAACTTTTAGAATTTGAAGAGGACTTTTTTCTTTTGTTGAAATATATATATTTTTCCATTTATTACTGCCCTTCGGAAGCAACAGAAGATACTTGCATGTTTCCCGGAAGACAAATTAAGTACAATTTACCTTGATCTTCAAATTCAAAAAGTTTTCACCCCCCGGCTCTTAATGCATCGTGTTTCCTTCTGGAGCATCAGTGAATGTTTGAACCTTTTTTAATAGTTGTGTTTGAGTCCCTCAATTGTCCTCAGTGTGAAAAGATGGATCTCAAAATCATACAGTCACTGCTGGAAAGGGTTCAAATATGCAAAAATGCTGGAAAACTGCAGAATCTACAGGAGGATTTTTCTGAAGAACAGTGCTCAGTTCAACTGTTCAGAACAAACAAGGGACTCATGAACAACCAACACAAAACAAATGAACAGTCGTGGATCATCCAGGTAACCTCACACAGTATTAAGAACCAAGGGTTCCCAAACTTTTGAGGGGGGTTATTTGAATAATTTCAGCTATTTTTTTGTCTTGTGGACTATATGTAAACATATTTTATGTAAAATATCTTACTCAGGACAGTACTAAATAAAAAATAACATGCATTTTGTATGATCTCTCTTATTTTGTTAAAATTATTCACATTTTCACAGATTCTGCAAGGGGTTCCCAAACTTTTGCATGCCACTGTACAATAGTTTAATGTAGCCAACACGGAGTTGAATAAAATCTTATGTCCTGCTAAATAAATGGCAAGCTTTTTAATAAGGTATTTGCGTAACAAATGTTACTTGATGTATTGTGGTTTATCTATTGATTACTTAAATTACATTAGTTTAATAGTGTTGCCATAGAAATTCACAGTCCCAAAGTCTGAAGACGTGAACGGCTCCAAGTAGAATGTCCCAGGTTGCCATCTAGGAATTACAACATGGCATAAATGCATTGTAATTTTTGCAACACTAGTGGCACCAACTGGAACTACAATCACTATTAGTCACTATTATTTGTATAGCGCTTTTAACGATGCAAATTGTGTCAAAGCAGCTTTACATCAGCTTGATATAAAGCTGGGTGACTTTACATCAGCTTTACAGTATTTAGAAACACCATGTTTCCTAATGATATCTCCGAAGGATAACATGTAAAGCGTGAAACGTAAGGGGCCTAGTACTGAGCCTTGAGGTACTCCATACTGCACTTGTGGTTGGTATGATACCTCTTCATTTACTGCCACGAATTGATGGCGGTCAGATAAGTACGATTTGAACCATGCCAGTGCACTTCCTCTAATGCCAACATCATTTTGTAGTCTATTTAAAAGAATGTTGTGGTCTAGTGTCAAACGCGGCGCTAAGATCCAGTAGCACTAATAGAGAGATACAACCACGATCAGATGATAAGAGCAGGTCGTTTGTAACTCTAATGAGAGCATTCTCAGTACTATGATATGGTCTAAAACCTGTCTGGAAATCCTCACATATATAATTTTTCTCTAAGAAAGAACATAGTTGTGATGATACTATCTTTCCTAATATCAGTCTGCAAAGTGTGTTTGAGCATCCAACTGTAACATCACCAGTGGCATAAGTTTGGGTCAGGACTACTTGTTTATCTAAGCACTAAAAAGCTGGCCAAGTTTTTAACTTTTCTTTTGCGATTTCATTTGGTGCCACTAGTGGTGCCAAAATGACACCCTGCAACCTAGATTAATATACCGTGCAACCAGGTAAAAGTACTGACTGAATATTTTATTAGAGCACAATTTTGAGCATTCACACTGACAGTGATTTGTAGCAACCAAAGCAGGTAGATTTCATTCATTTTCAAGTTAGAGCTGGAGGTTTAAGGTGATGTGAGCGATCGCTAATAAAGTTCCGTGTAGAACTTTATGAAAAATAACCATGAAGCGCACATCTTCTGCTTGATATGGTTAAATTCAAGAAGGAATACCTACTCGCAACGAAGAACACAGCAACTGGGTGACCGCCAGAAGAGGTTTTATCAGTTTCTCAAGTTTCTATCTAACCTGAACACTAACCCTTTATGTAGGTTTAACTGTGTTTGCATATCATCCATCCATCCATCTTCCGCCTCTTATCCAGGACTCGGATCATGGTGACAGCAGGCTAAGTAAGGATGACATCCTTTTCCCTGGCCACTTCCTTTAGCTCATCCTGTGGGAGCCCAAGGTTTTCCCAGGCCAGCCAAGAGATATAACCCCTCCAGCGTGTCCTGGGTCTTCTCCAGGGGTCTCTTCCCAGTTGGACATGCCTGGAACAGGAAAGATGACCAGGAGGAATGTGCTCTTCTTTAATTACCATTGAAGATTAAAGGAAGAGCACTACATTGTCTCCATTCTACATTTTATCTATTAAGAAACTACAACTGAGAAATGGAGAGCTGCATTGGCACTGTCTATCAGGATATCAGCTGAGGATGAGATTGTTGAGATGTCACTTGAACATCTCAAGTGACACGACCGTCAGGCTGTAGCCTAGTTTTCCTGTTCATCTTATTGGATTTCACCAGAGCGTTTGGAGCATTTACTGAACATCCTGAAGATCAAGAGAGAGCCACAAATGTTCATCGGTTTGTGTTTGGTGTCAGCTCTAGTGAGCAGATCTCAATGATGTTGGCTTTCCTAGCCAGTCCTCAAAATGTGTTTCAGAGTTGCTGAGTTATGGTTTATGTTTAGACTTGTCGGTTCTCAGTTGTGTTTGTGTCTGAGAGAGATAGAAAAGATTTAACGGCTGTTTATTCTCAGAACAGAACTGCCTGTTTGGAGTTATTCTTGGCTCAGTGCGTGTGTTTTTCTCGTCATCTACGTGTTTGTTGATGTTTCTTCTGGAAGGCTGGCACTGGGGGTCCACGTCAGCAGAACAGCAGACCGTTCATGCTCTTCTGGTGGGGTGGGGGTGGGGGGTCTGAAATGAGAGAGAAAAAAACAGAAAGCTGGAGGGGGATGTGGCCTTTTGTGTCTGATCTCGGTCTGTGCTTGTGCGTCAGTCTGATGTAAAAGTGTGGGAGTCTTTTTTTTTTTTCCTTTCAAGCCCATCCCCCTTTTTTCCACACCTAGCCCATCCTTCATTTTCCTTCGTAGCCAATACATCCTTTTACCTTCCTAGCGGTCTTATCGTTTTTCACTTCATTCATTGATTCTTCCATTGATTCATTCCTTCATTCAGTTGTTTGTGTTTGTTCATATATATAATGTGTGTATGTATGATAGATAGATAGATAGATAGATAGATAGATAGATAGATAGATAGATAGATAGATAGGGTGGATTACACAAAAAAATGTGTGTATAACTGGGAAAGCCTGTCATGCACAGGGCTGGAATCAACGCATCTATGACTCTCTATCACCCTTGGTAGAAAATGCAGCCACAAACGGATGCAACATTAGCATCCTTCCACGCCCCTGCCAAACCATATCGTAAATCAGAAATCAATCGTCTTACTCAGGAGGGTCTCTGATGTAGAATTGGATCAGATTCCTCCCACGCTCTGGGTATTTTGGCTCTGAGGTGACCTGACACAGGGCCGTTAGTCTGAGTCATTAGTCATCAATTAGTCTGCTTGAGTCTCTCCTAAAACGGGCTTCAAAGCCAGCACAGCACTCCAAATCAAAGTGAAGAGCTAATAGTCCTCTATGCTCTTTGTAGTACTACAAGGCTTATTATAAGACAGGCTAATGATTTTAATATGATGCATTATTGAGTAATGTTGTCTATGAGTAGTGCTGTTGTTTTTTTAAATATTAGCATTAGTGGTTGACCGAAATGGTGTTTTAAAAGCAGATGCCAGTATCTAGAGAGCAGGGTGTTTGTTTAGCCCAACCAGTGACACATGCTTGATGGTGTCTCCACAACCTGGATTTATAGCGTGTAGTACACAGTTAAGCATACAGTTAAGGTTAATAGACCCTTTTCACATTTGTGGGGTTTACAGAAGCAGACATTGTCATAGTTGTAAACTTCAATAGTGGTGAGCAGAAACGACAGCAAATATAATTTTCCCAATTGACCCTTCCCAGTAGGGCTACACGATCACATCGTTTCAGCATTGATATCGCGATGTGCGCATCCGCGATAGTCACATCGCAGGATGTGCGATGTTTAGTACATTGATCGTTATATTTATACTGATCGTTTTCACGACAGCTGTCACGTCGCGCTGCCCCGCACTGTCTACACTGGATGCGACAAAGTGACTGTTGCAAATCATGTGAAATTTGTGTCAGTACTTTATAAAAAGAACTAGGGATTTGCTCTCGGGATTTGTCGCGTGCGCCGCATCCACTGTAGACAGCATCACTGATTATAATGGGTTCTATTGTATTTTGTCGTGTTGCGCCACTCACGTCCGGTGTAGACATGGTGAGAGCCACGCAGATGCACGTGAACACTGAATTCCGTTCATCTCTGCGTCTCTTTGTGTCTGAAATAACACATATGCGCGAAACTGTCAAAATGCATGTCTCCACAAGTATCCTTGTAACCACGGTTGCTTATGGCTTAGGTGAAGGTAAACAATTGAAAAAGTAAATGGATAGTATTGTAGTTTAATGTTCCTGAGGCTTTCTGTGTCATGAATGTTAATCAAGCAACAAAACGGAGAAAAATTACTTTTGTAGCTTTAACACAGATTTATTAGATCTAAGAGGACTATGCAGTGTTATCTTACGTTTGATTATTCCATTTATGTACCTGAATACTTTTAATTACCTGAAAAGTATAAAGCACTGTTTATTTCATTTGTATAATTTTTCTATTATTTTTATCTATGTTTGTAATTAGCTTATTTTCTATTCTGATTTATTCACCTACAAAATCACCCCAATCATTGATTATTTTTTTCCAAATAGAACTGTTCAAGTCATTTGGTGAATTTTTAATTATTTTTTTCATATCGCAATATATATTGCAGGAAAAAAATATCGCAATGTGAGTTTTTTCCAATATCGTGCAGCCCTACTTCCCAGAGTGATTGATTGACAGGCGATCTGACCAATCATAACGCTGAATCTGCCATTTTTGTCTGATAATCAAACCAGACTGGAGAGTGGATTAACGTTGGTGGACTTGAACCTTCTGATGTTTATTTCATGCTATAATTAGTATAGATGATCGCTTCATGTGCCTCTTTAATTGAGGCGCTACAGCGATCTGTCACAACACATTAAAGAGCCACAAAACTTTTTATTGTTTGAATTATTTGAATTCCTTAAAGACAAAATTTAAAGCTGAGACTTTTCATACCTAAAGTAACCTGCTCTGTCTTATCTGCCGGCATGTTGTCAGTTTCCTCTTAAAACATGTGTGGCATGAGAGCGGCATTGCTTGTCGGACATAGCAACTGCAACGAAGGGGGGTGGGTCTTTGCCCATTAGTAAAAGAAAAATATCCACAATAGTGTTTCTATGACATTACAAAAGAGAAAAAAATGTTGATTATGTTGGTCAGAAGAGAGAAAGTTGTTAAATTTGCTGTCATTTCCTCTAGAAAAAATAATACTAGAAAAAAAAGTGTAGTGTTAAACTTTATTTAAGAAAAATGAGTTAACATTAACATACTGCAGTAAATCTAATCTAGCAAAGGTTTATATATATATATATATATATATATATAAACCTTTGCTAGATTAGATTTACTGCAGTATGTTAATAACTGTGTAAAGGGTCTATTAATTTCATTGCATTTATGCCGCCTCTTAAAGACACAAAAGTAATTTAAAAGTTCTGAGCGAAGACATAATTTGCAAAATTCTCATTTTTTGGCAATGCAATTTATTCCAAATATTTTCCCTTAAAATAATGAAAGAATTGCTGTCAGATCCATTAAGTGAATTTCCATTAAAGTGATGATTTCTGTCTCTATTTGTTGTGCATGTCATTGTGTTGTCATTACCTTAAAGTTATCTCATTGCTACATTGCATTAAACTCTTATTTCCAAAACCCAATGAAATTCCTATATGGGACTGATTGGTATAACTTTCAAAACGTAGTTAATGTCCAATATAAAATTCAAGAGTTACTCCATTCGAAAGATCAGACCTTTCTGTTTTGAACCTGTCACCAACCACATACACACTCATTTATACACAGAGACCCACTTTGACACTGATTATAGAGCAGCGACTGCTTGCGCGTGCTGTAATTACTTCCAGCAAGCTCTTGCTGATTATGTGAGTTAGTCTGTTCATGGAATGAAAACAGCCACGATCTGGTCGAGGAGGATGTGAACTGAGAGCTAATACAAGAGTGACACATGATGTCGAAACAAGACGCACTAAACCGCCCCATGTTTGTGTCTTCATCTGACATCCTTGCTGTATGTCGGAGATATGATGTTTAAAAACAATCTGACTATAATTGAATGCTGTGTAGATCAGTTTCCTGATGCTCAGGTGGAACGCGAGGGTCCTCGGCTAATGGAAGTGTTAGGACAGGACTCTCCTGGCTCTGGCTACATTAATAAGGTTTGTTTATGGTCAGGTTGAGCAGAGCAGGTCAGCGTGTTCCTCCATTATGCTACATCCAGGTGCTTAGGCCCAATTTTATCTTTTCATTGTGTTTCTCTAGCATAGCTTGTACAAATAATAGTGCTGCAGTTTCCATGAAAGACAACATGAGAAAAAAATTGTGGAAAATGTGACTTGAATAGTGATCTAAATGTTTAGACAGAATGATCATTTGTAATTCCGCTGTTGTCTGACTATCAAAAAACACAGAGGAAAAAATACTATATTATAAATTTAACAATTGTAAAACCTTTAAATTAACAAATAAAAATCTATGTCTTGGCCATGATCAGTTAACATATAAAATAAAGCAGAGAATATAATATCCAACTAAATAAAACATGTTGTCTTTGTTGTAATAAAGTTTTTTTTTAGTGTTTACTGTTTTGCATTATTACACACTATTTTTCCGAATGGATTCTGTAAAGCTGCTTTGACACAATCTATATTGTTAAAAGCGCTATATAAATAAAGGTGACTTGACTTGACATAAAATTGTAAATATTATGTATATTTTGTTTATTTAAAATAAGTAAATCATTCTCATCAGTATATCAATGATATTTTGGTTACTGACCAATATCAGTGTTTTTGGCAATATATTGCCCATGCCCTATGTTAGATTATTTATCCACTGATATTAGATAAAATTTTATTTTTTAGAAAATTCTGTCATTTACTCATTCTTCACTTGTTTCAAACCTGTAAAAATGTCTTTGTTCAACATAAAAGAAGATATTTTGAACATTAAGCAAACAGTTGAGAATTTATACATTTTTAGGTGAACTGTCCCTTTAAAAGGGCTAGTGATAAATAATCGCAAAGATTTAACCCTTTAAAAGAGCTTTCCCTTTAAGAGTCCATGTTGCTGTCAGTTGCTGTGTGTGGCATGTAAGAATTTTATTCCTAAAGCAATTAATTGCTATATAAAATTGTATATTTGTATTATTAAAAAAATTATTAATTAATCTTTTTTGTTTTGTTTTACTTTGTTTTATTCATTTTGAATAATTTTTTAAAATGTAATTTTATTTATAAATGTTATGTATTTTTTGCTCAGAACAGTGTAGTTACAGTGTATATATTAGCAGTAGTTAAGTTGAGCATGTCAGCCAAACCTTGAACCCTTATTCTGTAGTTGTAGTGCAGAGGACTTTTACCTTTTACCTGTGACTGAAGGATCTAGTTTGGAAAGGTGGAGCTAGAAACCTTTGCACTAAAGAGAGGGAAGAGGACGAAAAACAAATACAAGCCCACACGCACATTCCTATTCTTCATGGAGGACTGTTATTTTCTCTGTTGCTTTGCCCTTTTACCATGAGCGAAGAAACTACACCTGCACAGCAGGACGGAGGTCTGTTTACTTGTGTCCTTTTGTGTTTGCGTGTGTGTTTTTTGCATCATCCAGCTCTAACAAGCTCTGCGAGTCTTTTCTGAAAGTGAAAGTGTCAGATTGCAAAGGAATGCATGAAAGAGCTGATCTGTAACAGGCTTTGCGGAGTCTCAGTTTTTTCCTGTACAGACTCCAGTACTAAAACTTCCACCGACTCTGGCGTTTTATCAACTGCTATGCAGACACATTCAGCTCAGTGTGTTTCTTCACCCAGCTAAGTAAATGTCAGGAATTATTCGCACTGACATGCTAAATATGCTTATCAATGTTGGGGCAAAAACTAAAACTTCTTTGATGTGAAAGTGAACTGCACACAGCAGTAAATATGACCCAAAAATAACAGGTTTTCTGAACTGCTTTGTGTTTTAAAGATCACTCAAACATTTGCTTTCATCATAATTGTTATTTACTCACACTGGTCAATAAGTGTCCAAGATAATGAAAAGGAAAAATTTAGTTTAAGGTTCTTAGAAATACAACATTTGTATTAATGTTGATTTAAGTATAGTTTTGAAAAATCACCATTTCAGTGATCACATGAAGGTTATACCACATGACTTTTGTGAATTAAAAACTGCTAACATTTTCCTTATACCTTGATTACAAGAGTGTACATATATAATATATATAAAAATATATTTGAAAAAACATTTTATGAAAAAAAAAAAAATGGAAGTGGAAATGTTACACCCCATAACCTGATTTCACCAACAGAAGTTCTTTTTTTAATAATAATAATAATTCCTAATTACTTTTTTCTCTCTTCTCTTTAAGATCAATTAATCTTTTAATGAATCTTTTTAAAGATCTTAGTGAAAGAGTCATTCTTTTGAGTTGGATTTTATAAATTAATCAGTTAATCCAATTCCGAAAACCTCTCTGTATGATTTGGTCACAAATAAATTCATGAAATATATATCATTTTTTATTTTTTTTTAAGTTCTGTTTCACTCCGAAATGCATCACATTACGAAAGTAAAAACGTGATTTAGGGAGCAATGTACTTTAGATGTGATGCTGCTTTAAATCACTTTGTATTGTGTAAAGCGTTATAGAAATAAATGTGACATGACATTGTGTGTGTTTGACTTTTTTTATATTTATTGTCCATAATGTTTCCTACAGGTCCTGCTCAGGTTCCCATGATGTCCCCAAACGGTTCAGTGCCTCAAATCTATGTGCCTCCTGGATACGTTCAACAGGTGAGTCATTACGGAACTAGTTTTATATTATTTTTATGGGAGTTATTTTGGTTTGATGAAAAGGATGCAATTTTCAGTCTAATTTACGTCTCTGTGGCCCTTTTCCAAACCGTTTACGCGTCCTACCTAGCAGTGTTTTCTGGCATCATAGACACCGTCAAAGTGAAGGCTGTTGCTGACATTAGTCTGCAAAATTATGCTGCCTTAGGACAAAATCCTGCCTATAAAAGAGCTAGGTGGAGCACATTGGAACAGATCAAACAAAATAATTTCTAAAATGCTGTAAATTTCAACAAGATATCAAAATCTTTTAACCCAAATCAGGATAAAAGTACGGTATGTCCTGTGTAATTTTCTCTCTATCTTTCCATATAGATCATTGAGGAAAACGGAGTGAGGCGGGTGTTGGTCTTACCTCAGACGGAGTTTCATCCGGGGGGCCATTCCCCGCTTCACCACCCACCGCCCCACGCCCACCTACAGGCCTTCATCCCCCACCCGCACATCATGCACCCTCCCCCTCACCTGTACTCAGGCATGGCTGGAGGAACCGGAGATATGAACCCCCAGTACATCTCCCAGTACCATCCGGCACACACGACCATCTACTCAGAGCAGGGTCAGTTCACACACACTTTTGCCTCACCAAGAGTGGGGACTACATGCTGCACCACTGCTGACTCAAGGAAAAAATGAAGAGTTTATTTGCAAAAACCGATAAACGACACTTTAAAAAAAAAGAGCTGATTGCCGTGCATTATTCTCCGCATATAGCACGATCTGAACCCTAAACACGTTTTGTCAGAAAAGCCCGTATTGTCCACTTCCAAGGCATCACGCGTGCACAAGGCACTGCAGAAGCCGACAAGCACCCTTGTTGTATTAGAACAGAAGCTGATAAATCCATTTTAGCGAATCAGCACGCTCTATTCAGGTCAGGTGACAAGGCTACTTTCACTTTGAAAAGACGTGCTAGCTGAGAGGAGTTTCATCAAAGCTGACTAAAAGTGATCGAGGATGGATAATTTCGACGAACTTGATGAACCTGTGATATCTTCTTCAGGGTGTAAAGGAAAATAAAAGCTGAAACGTTTTCACGGAGCCTTGCAAAAGCAGCGCGTTACAATGGTGATGGAAAAGCTCCATGTATTGTGTGTAACTTAATCACATTCATACAGGTTATGATCACAACAGCGTTTGTCAGGCATCTAAATTGTCATCTGAGGAGATTACAAAGATTAAACAAGTGTTTTTTTAAACTCTAAAACATGAAATGTAGAGTTATCTGCTTTTGCTATAAAACACACTTTTAATATGTAAAAAACCATACTTTCAATGACCTTTAATTTTGTAAATTACCTGTATTTGTTTAAGTTATTATTACTTAAACAAAACAACCCAACTGCAGTTTGATTGATATTACCTAATACCTGGAATGCGCAATAAAAAAAGTGATAGATAGTCAAAAAGTTATAAAAAGTTATCAGTTTTTGCAAATTAACTCTTCAAATATAGGCCTATATTTGAGCTGAGTTGTGGACTCTCAGCAATAAAAAAACGTGATTTCTGAAAGACTGAAAGCTGTGAAATATGTTGCCTTTAAATACTGAACACAACAAAAAAAAAATTTGGTAGAGAACACTTACCTTTACCATAGACTCGGGTCACTTTACTAATATTTTGATGTTATGCAATATGTTATTAAAAACACAAATTAACTAATTTTACATAAATTAACTAATAAATATATTTAGTAATTAATATACTTAAATTGAATTACCTACACATTCAAAACATTATTACTCTGAAAGTTTGAATGTAAATGTTAAGTGTAAGTGAAATGTTTAATACTGTAAGGTCTTTCATGACACTACATATGCTGTGGTGTGAATTTGATAGGTGCTTGATATAAATAAATGGTGCTTAAAAAAGTCCTTGAAACTCCTTGAATCTGGTGTTCATGAAAGAGTGGGAACCTTGATATCAGTAATTTAACCTGTGTATGAATATTAATAATACTGTTCATGTTAACATTAATGCATAACAACGTAAATTAAGTCAATGGCATTTAATTTGTTTTTATTACATTTTGAGGTTACGTTTTTGAGTTGTATATTAGAGTATTTAATAATGAAGCTTTTCAAGTAAACAGTCAGTAATAAAGAGAAAAAAATAAGAACAATGACAATATAGTTGTTTTATTAATATTAATGGCATAATTGTGTTAATAGTGTTGATTGAAACTAAAACTTCTATAGCTGAAATAATATTTAAATATTAGATGAAAAACGAAAATTAGAAATGTTCCCTTGTCAACCAAGTAAATAATTTTGTTAAAGTACTAAAATTACTAAAACCTAAACATAAATAAAAGCTAAATAACAATGTTTAAAATAAATAAATACATTTTAAAAAGGCAAAAGCACAAAATTTGCTTTTTTTACTTTGACTAAAAATGTAAAAATAGAAGCAAATAAAAAAAATTCATAAATGCTACAACAGCGTATAAATAACACCAAAATAGCTCTGTGCATAACAGACTATCATAAATTGCTATTGTTTTTACTTAATTATACAGACCGTAATTCCCTAAATGTTTTTGCATTTCTAGGATAAGAAATTTTTGCATTTCATCTTTTTACAGCTTTATATATATATATATATATATATATATATACACACAGTGCCCTCCACTAATATTGGCACCCTTGATAAATATGAGCAAAGGCGGCTGTGAAAATAAATCTGCATTGTTTATCCTTTTTATCTTTCACTCCAAAAATTCACAAAATTCCAACCTATCATTGAACTAAAACAATTGAAAATAGGGGGAAATCTCATTGTGTAAGAAATACTTTCTCTAGTTCATGTTGGCCACAATTATTGGCACCCAATTATTGCAACGTCCTTTTCCCAGGGTAACAGCTCTGAGTTTTCTCCTATAATGCCTGAAGAGTTTGGAGAACACCTGATAAGAGATCAGAGACCATTCCCTCATACAGAATCTCCATGTTGGTGCTTCTCCTCTTCAGTTCACCTCACTCATTTTCTATAGGGTTCAAGTCAGAGGACAGGAATGGCCATAGCAGAAGCTTGGTTTTGTGCTCAGTGACCCATTTTTGTGTTGTTTTTGAGGTTTGTGTTTGGATTATTGTCTGGTTGGAAGATCCAAACATGGCCCATTATAAGATTTCTAACAGGGTCAGTCACTTATTGATTTTTTATATGTTGGTATTTAATAGAATCCATGATGCCATGTGTCTAAACGAGATGTTCAGGACCTCTAGCAGAAAAATAGGCCCACAACATAAAAAATACAGCAGTATATTTCATTGTACACATGGGGTACTGTTTTATCCCTGTGTGCACCAAACCCATCTTGAGTGTTTGCTGCTAAAAAGCTCATTTTTTAGTTTCATCTGATCATAGAAGCCAGTCCCATTTGAAGTTACAGTCATGTCTGATAACTGAATATGCTGGAGTTTGTTTTTGGATGAGCTAGGAGAATTTTTCTTGAAACCCTCCCAAACAACATGTGGTGATGTAGGGACTGTTTGACAATTTTTTTCTAATGTTTTCTGACCCCGAGACCCAACTATATTCTGCAATTCTGCAGCTGTGATCCTTGGAGAGTCTTTAGCCACTCAAACTCTCCTCCTCACCGTGCATTAGGACGATATAGACACACGTCCTCTTCCAGGCAATTTCGTAACATTTTCTGTTGATTGGAAATTCTTAATTATTGCCCTGATGGTGGAAATGGGATTTTTCACTGCTCTAGCTCTTTTCTTAAAGCCACTTCACTAATTTGTGAAGCTCAATTATCTTTTGCTGCACATCAGAAATATATTCTTTGTTTTCTCTCCTTGTGATGGATGATTAAGGGAATTTGGTCTTTGTGTTCCTCATATTTATAATCCTGTGGAACAGGAAGTCGTGGCTGGACAATTTCATGCTCCTAGTCACCCTGGTGTGCTAAAAAAATTAAATATGAATGGAATATACTTCAGAGATATTTTACTTACAAGAATTTCTAGGGGTGCCAATAATTGTGGCCAACATCCATTGGAGAAAAACATTTATTTCATCATGAGATTCTCCCCACTTTCAATTGTTTTACTTCAATGATAGGTTAGAATTTTGTACATTTTTGAGGGAAAGATCAAAAGGATAAACAATGCCGATTTATTTTCACAGCTGCCTTTGCTCATATTTATCAAGGGTGCCAATAATAGTGGAGGGCACTGTATGTGTATATATATATATATATATATATATATATATATATATATATATATATATATATATATATATATATATATATATATATATATAATATAATTGCTAAGTGTACATACATTTCAGAAAGTCCCCAGTTGGATACACTTTGCACAATGGTGGCATTATCTTCTGTGCATCATTTTTCAATAATTCAACAATCCGTTTCACATTATTCCTTACATGTCTCTCTGTTTTCCAGTTTCCTCAGATACTCATCCTGCACATGGACGTGCGGCATTTGCTCACAGAGATGAAAGGGCTAGCAAAACCTACGAGCGCCTGCAGAAGAAACTGAAGGAGAGGCAGGGGGTGGGCGGAGGAGGAGGTGGAGGCCTGGCCCTATCCAAAGACAGTCCCCCTCCATCCCCACAGAAGAGCCGCGGGACGCCGCCGTCAGGAGAAGATCTCCAGAATGGGCTGGGGGGTAAGGGTGCAGAGGAGCAAGCACAGCCCAGCATTGCTGTCACCACCCTGAGCAAAAGTCCAGGGAGAGGGACGGAGACAGAATCTGGAGGTGGAGAGGGTAGGTAGAATATATTAGGGTTCCTAGAACCATTAGAGTTAAGTATTAAGCCACAGGATGCTGTGTTAGTGTTTTTACCACAGTTAAGAGGTGTGAAGCAAAGTGCCTAAAACCTATGTGAAAATGTAACACGCTGCCTCTTGTGTCTTATTGCTTTTATAGAATAGTAGAATCAGCAATATGAGACACCAGTGGTAAAGAAATAATTACATTTATTTATCATGATCTAATAAGAGTTTTGTTTTGTTTGTTTTAGCGCTGTCAAGCGACTAATCACGATTAAACGCATCCAAAATAAAAGTATTTGTTTACATAATATTTGTACATGTGTGCTGTGTATATTTATTATGTATATATAAATACACACACATGCATGTGTATATATATATATTTCAGAAAAAAATTGTTTATATATTAAATTAATTAATTTATAATATAAATTATATGAATATAAATATAGGCATGTAAATACATGTAAATAGTTTCAAAATATATACTGTATGTGTGTATTTATATATACATAATTAATATACACAGAACACGCATGTATTATGCAAACAAAAACTTTTATTTTGTATGTGATTAATCGTTTGACAGCACTAGTTTGTTTTTGTTTTTTTTGTTTCAATTTTTTTATTTTTTTACTTGTTTTATTTGACCTTTTTGTTACAAATTATATTATCAGTATAATAATTTAAGTAAAAGCAATTACATAATGAAAGTTAAACAATATCAGTTGACGTGATCACTGTCCAATTATTTGTTTACATTTTATTATTGAATGATACTAATCAAGTACTACAACAACTCTTTTACTTTACATTTGATTAAATTCAAAACTTCATGTATTTTAAGGATTAAATGAAAAAAAAAATGTTTTAAGTATTGTCTCAGAACTTTCAACCCCACAACAGTGTATTAGATTGATTGTGAGGTATAATGTATAGATGTATAGTCTTGTTGCATTAATAGGTTTGCATAAATCAGCTATTTAGTATCAACTAGTATCACATTTTAGCATGAAAACAGCTTTACAAATTAGATCTTAATGATAATCTCCTACTACATCTAAATTAAAAGATAAACTTGCTTAAAAATGATTAGGGAATTAAATATTTACTATTTATCTCTCTCTCAATTAATAACCGACCAGAGTTACTCATGCACGCGATCACTGAATGGGATATATTAGGAAATAGCTATTAGCATTAACAGACATCAATGTCCCATTAAGTCTTCTTTTTCCTAGGATGATTATATCTCAGGTTCCAGGTAGAAGTCCATTCAGGAGCCCACTGGAAGATTTAACGGGGCTCCGGGGATGGGCCCTCTCTCCGGCCCCGCTGTAAACAAGCCGGAGCAGCTCATCTCTGGTCTCATTAGCTCCTTCAGCTTTAGGCTGCTGCAGATAACATTAGCTGTAATTACCTCTGCACTGACTCAGTCATTTATCAGTGCTAACTAACTCCAGCCTGGAGGAACTCCGCTGCAGCAACTGTACGCCGGCTAAACTTAGCTGGTGTATCTATTAATCCATTCATGGAAAATAAATGAATTTTATGTGATTAAAGACGCGGAATTGAGTGTGAAGACTTGTCCTTTTTATGAAACAATTGATAAGGAAGTCATCTTATCTAGATTTTTATTTTTTTATGTAGAACTGGATGAAGAAGCGAAAGCTGTTCAGGAACGATTAAACTCCATCTGCAAGCCAGTGGTAAGTAGAACTTTATTTTATGTTCATTTGTTAATATGTATGTGTATATTTGGTAACACTTTAGAATAGGGAACACTTATTCACTATTAACTACGACTTTTCCCTCAGTAAATTCCTAATTTTCTGCTTATTAATAGTTATTAAGGTAGTTAAGTTTAGGTATTGGGTAGGATTAGGGATGTAGAATAAGGTAATGTAGAATAAGTATATTTTATATGTTTATATGTGCTTAATTAGTACTAATAAATGGCTAATATTGATTTTCCATTAATGTTAACTTGTAGTTTTCTTAAGCATTTTTAGCAGTTGCCTGGTATTTTTAATAATTTTAATAATTTACATTTATTCAGAAAGGAAGAGTTCAGATGATTAAAAATGACAGTAAAGACATGTATAATTTCAATATTTCTGTTTCAAACTAATGCTTTGTTTTACTTTATATTCATCAAAGGATCCTAAAAAAATATATCACAGTTTAAAAATTTAGAAAGCAATCTTGTTTTGAACTTTCATGATAATAACAGGTGCTTCTTGATCAGCAAATCAGCATATTAGAATGTTTCTGAAGAATCATATGACACTAAAGACCGGAGTAATGCTGCTGAAAATGCAGGTTTGATTACAGGAGTAAATTACAATTAGCAGTGCTTTATTTACTGTACAGTTTATTCTAAATATTAAAACAGAAGTCATTTTAAATGAACACATTTCAATAATATTTCACAATATTACTGTATTTATTTTTAATTAAATAAAAGCATCCTTATTGAGTTAAATTTTAGGAACAGACATTTTAGGAATATAGTAATCTGTGCCGTACTAGCATTATTCCTAGACTAAAGAAAAGTGTTATTGATTCAGTGAATGTTCAGCTGACTGAAACATAAACCAACTTCAGAAGATGTTCAGAAAAAAAGCATTGATGAGCAGGCAAACCACAGAAGATTGACAGATTTATCCAGAGATGAAGCAGACCACATGTTACCTTTCAAGCTTGATAAAGTTTTTAAATACATTTGTCTGCTTGCTTAGAATCTAACCATGGCTTGAGATCATTTAGAAATAGGTAATGGCTAATTGCTTGGCTTGCAAAGTCACTGGTGGGAAAGCACAATAAATCTTCGTATTTATTGGGAACACTTATTTTGCAAAATATTTATTTAAAATCCCTCCCCCAAAATGTTTGAAAATTGATCCACTGACAAGGCTTGACATTTTGAAAGGGTGGACAATCTCACACTGGCCAAATATCAGTCTATTAATCAGCCTGCCTGGTCAATACTTTAGTCTCTCATTGGTGTAATTGTACTGATATGGCATACTGTTCTTCTTAGTGGGCTATTTGAAAGATCTTTATGCTACATTTGACACTCCTCTCACTGAGAAACCACCTTCTGAAGAACTGTACGGCTGCTTGCTGCGTCAACAGTTTTCTTAATGACAGTCATTTCCACGGTCTCAAAAACTCTACATCCATGCATGATTACAGTCCCCACAAGAAGACAGCAATGGCTCTCCGTAATGGGTCATTAATGCTGTATTTGATTTGATTCATAGAGGAAGCTAAATGGCTGTCTTGTCTGGTGTGCTGGGTTCTGGTTTATTGGTGTTTCCATGAAACAGTGAGTTCAGCTTTGGCGAAACAGCCCTGTCCATTTCAGTATAATAATGATTACTGATCCTTTTTCATTAGACGTTCAAACCTTTTTTTGAACATAATGAACATTTTTTAAAATCTTAGTGGTCCATGAGATATGAATAAATTATAGGGGCACCACAAATAAATTTTAAAAAGGCCAGTTAAGCATGCTGTTCAAAATAATTTTCACAATATACATTATAGTACGCAAGCTCTTTACCACCGTTGGCATGCAAGAATATAGAAAAGAGATTCATTTTATTTCATTGTTTATCTTAAAAAATTTAAGGTCATGTCCCAAATAATTCTAATTTTTTTTAAAACAATTTTTCTGAAGAATGAATAAATTAAGGCCACCACAAATCAATTTAAAAGGTCTACTAGAGTTAGTTTTGCATAATGACCATATTTCTCCTGAATTTATGATGCAAGTATTAAGCAAATGCCTTTCATGTTAATTTTCGCAAAGTATGCTGACCTTGCAGCTCATAAAACATTACCTACTATATTTATTGTTACAAATTTTGCCTGCTCAGTCAAACTTATTGGTCAGATTTATGTAGTTCAGATGCACCAGTAACAGAAAGATTATTTTCACAACTCAAGCTTTGAGAAAAGTTGTCATGAAAAGTTTAGAGGAGAGAATCATACATATATACAGTATATAGGTTCTTTTTAAGTCAGTTTTGGCCTAGTAATCCGCGCTAACTTGAGCTATTCTGAAAACCCGAAAGGTACATAGTCATGCATCCATAACTAAAGGAGACACTTGTTTCTCAACTGGAATAAAGCTAAAAATATTCCTTCTTGCATAACAGGAGTTCTCTTTTGTTCCGGAGGGGAAGTGCCACATGTCATTAAAATAAACTAAAGTGACTCTTTCCAGGCAAAACAAGCAGACGTTTGTATTTCCCACATAAACATGTGCTTGTAGCTAAATATATAGCTAATTAGCCCCTGGGAACAATTAACCTCTGAAAGTAGTTGAACACAACAAAACGGGTTTCACTGAATCAGACAAATTGAGTTTGAATCAATCATGCATCTTGTTACATCAGTTTTCTCTCATTTAAAACTTTTCTTTTTCGTCTGCATATACAGTCCCTTGGCTGTCCTTGTGCATCACATTCACTCAATATACAAACACAGATTCTCATCAGTCTGTCTGGGTACATGACCTAAAACCAGGCAAATTATAAAGGTCTTCTTTGAGAGAGACTAATTGCACAGACAATCCATTGACAAGTCAATTATAAAAATAAGTGTTGTTCTGCTCTTCATTATGGCTACATTTACAAGATGAGACCAGAAAGCCTATCTATGTTAAAGTTTGCAGATACCAGTTGCAGGGAATGCTACCGATATTTTCTTTAATTTGCTAAGATGGATCCTGACTTGCATCTTTTATTCAGCTCTGTTGAATTTGTTTGGGTGAACGGTGACGTAAACCAAAAATCCAGCCAATAACTTTTGTGACAGTTGGTCCGAAGATTATGAGACTCATCTGGTGAATAAAATTTGTTAAATGTGAAAAAAAGAGATATTCCATCTTTTTTTGAATATTGTTCAACTTTTTTCAAATCTGTAGTCCATAAGGTATCAATAAATTAATAGTGCTACAACAAATCAAATTGAACAAAAGTTAGTTTTGCATAATTACAAAGACTTCAGCCAGAAACCCAGTCTATGCAAGTTTGCAGATACAAATGTTGAGAATTCTACCGATGTTTCCTTTGCGTTACATTTTTTTTTTTTAAATCTGTAAATCTGTTTTAAAAATGTTTGGACATTTGCCTGTACTAATTTGCCTAAAATAGGTTTCAGGCAACGTTTAGTGATGCACAGTAAATGGTGCTATATTTACGGTGGCCGAGAGAGCTCAACGCGCTGCAACTTCAGAAAACGCATGCAAAGAGAAAAGCACCAGCAAATCAAGAAAACATCTTCATTAATTTGACAGCAGGTGCTGCAAATGCTCACAACAGAAACAAATAAAGAAACGCACTGCAAATGCTCTCAACACAACCAAATAAAGAATTTATTTGCAGCGCGTTTCTATGTTTGGTTGTGTTGTGAGCATTTGCAGCGCGTGTTGTCAAATTGATGAAGTTGTTTCCTTAATTTGCAGGTGTTTTTTTTTTCTATTTGCAGTGCATTGAGCTCTCTCGGCCACTGTATATATTGTCTCTTGGATGATATTAGAGGTTTTCAAACAATTATCTTATGGGTCAATGTCAGACTTCTATCAGCTGATTTTGGACAGTTAATAGTACATGCTAATTTCCTGTTTTTACATTTGTTTTAACTTTCAATAGAAAATGTAATCTTTCAAACTCTAGCAATTTCCTAATTTAAATGTAACCTCAAATCCAAATGATGTTATTGAGTTCTATATAAAATAATATAAATAGTATCGGCAGGAATTTTAGTATCGGTGCACCCCTAAACTTGTGTAAATTTATTTAATCAGTTGTGAGAATCGTTGAATTCAACAATTTTAACAACGTTTTTCTAATCAACTGATAATTTAAAATCTGTGACAACTTTGAGCTAGTTTCATATCGAACTTCTACTGGATCCAGTTTAATATTCTTTTTCCCCCAACTGAAAGTTTGCATTAAATGTAGTGCTGCATGTAAAAACTATTGTATCATCTTGCATAATCAGATGACAGACATCCAGGCCAGAGGGGCCAGTTTGAGTTGGGTGGCCCCATCAAGAACAGAAGGGGACGATGAGCCCAAAGAGGGAGAAGAAGGCCCTGCGGAGCCCAGCTTCACATATGAGGTCTCTGTCTCGTACAGTGGCAAGGACGGGAAGTACAAGAGCGCCTACAGGTGAGATCACGCTCCGTGTCACACTGTGGCTGAGGTCTGGGCAGGATGTGGAGAAGGTGTGGTTGCAGTTGAGGAACTCGCTGTTGTTTTTTGTGGTTTGCTGTGGGTTTTCTAAAGTCAGTGATAGCTGAAGTTCAACAGCAGTTCACCTGACATGCAGCTCTTTTAAGTTCACAATAGTAGATGTATACTTAAGAGTTGTTTTAATTGTTTACATTTTGCGAAAAATATTACTAATATTTTCTTTCTTTTGCTTGTGTCAGTGATGCGGAACTAAGTGCAACCTTACAAGACTTAAGACCAGCAACAGACTACCATGTCAGGTTTGTGTCTGTTTTGACTTTAAATGCACAAGACATTATCAGAATTAGTTTTACATTTTCTAGTTTTTACAGCATAGCTCCGTCAATAATAACAATCCTGAATAAAATTGTTTATAAATATATTAATAGGCTTGCCGCAGTAATCAGTGATAGCGCATATTTAGCAATATTTCTATGTTTAATACAAGTGAGTTTGTCTTTGTTTTGTTGTTGTGTTTTTCTTTAAAAGTAATAATGAACAAGAAATTGAGCATTTGTTTTAAAGTAAAGGGGAAATCCAAAGGTCTTTCATTTATTTGTGTTACAACACAGGTGTTACTGTGCCCCTCATATGACTTGCGGAGAAAAAAAATATATATCTTTGCCGCAAATAAATAAATGTTTCTCAAGTTTGAATTAAATTGTGGCCATGAAATTAGGTTTTGTGCCCTTTTATTTTATTAAATCATGGCCATGTTGTTACCTCATTTTAATTAAACATAAATGATGGAATGAATTAGTACAACATGACCACAATTTAATAAAATAACGGAACAAATTAAGTCATGGGAACAAATTCTTAATTCATTGCCACAATAAATATATTTTTGTCTACATGTTATGTGCGTGGCTCCGTACATCACCCATCTTAATTTTGTTAATAAAAGTTATTTTTATATAAGTGTTTAATATAAGTGAGTTTGTCAATTGTACTGTTTTATTGTTATTTTGTTTTTCAATAAGAATAATAATGAATCTATAATTTTCAAGCATTTGTTTTGTTCAAAGAAAAGAAAAGGAAAGATGTAAAGATCTTAAAGCGGTCATTGGATGCCCATTTTCCACAAGTTGATATGATTCTTTAGGGTCTTAATGAACATACTTTGGTTAAAATTTCTCAATGGTTGTGTAAAACAACACCCTTTTTACCCTGTCAAAAACAGCTCTGCACACAGCAAGCTGTTTCAGTGCATTTCCCTTTAAATGCTAATGAGCTCTGCTGACCCCGCCCCTCGCCCTCCATGGGGTGACACGCAGTTCTCTAAGAGACAGTAAACTCTAACCGCATCCATCATGAAACTTGCTAACTAGCACATTATTAGGAAAGGCGATTTGCAAAATGTATGAAAAAAAACTTATACTCACTTCCTCTCGAGGTGAAGCTGAATCACAAATGATTCGCGCAAACATAGATGCATTTAGGCAGATCGGGGAACGCATTCCCTCCAGAAACAAACGTAATCCACTGCGTCTTCAGTGGATCAGATGTCTGGAGTAAATGACGACTGCTATGTTCATTATTACATCCAACAACAAAACACCTCAATTGCTTGGGAGCCATTCTTGTCTACTCCTGCTCCGGCATCGAAACAATGGCGGACTGATGACAGCTCACTCAGGGCGGGTCTAAGATAAGATGGCCATGTCAATCAACAATTGTGGGAGGGGCCTGGGTTCATGTGACGTCACACAGCCAAGAATCTGAGAACGGCTTGATTTGAAAAAGGGGATATTATTTTTCTGGATTAAAAAAAAAAACACTGAGTGGATTTTTATCATTGTCATAATGATATCATCATGTCAGTTCAAACAACATGTAAAAGTGAATTTTGCATCCGATGACCCCTTTAAATAAAAGATCAAAATAAGCGCAACAGATCCTGAGGACATTGACAAATGTCTTCTCTTGTCAAATGTGCAGTGTAATTGGTAATATCGATGTTGTCACAAGTTTATTAATTAATGGGAAAATTTCCTCACCGTGGCATCCTTATATAATAATAATAATAATAATAATAGTTATAAAAGAATAACAATAATAATAAATGTAGTTATATTACAAAAAATATTCAGTCTTTATAAATACAGTTTCTAAGATCTAAAACTATTCCTTTCTTTACTGTTGGTAATTGTATTATTTTTATATGCTAATACGTGTGTGTGTGTGTGTGTGTGTGTGTGTGTGTGTATTTAGGGTCCAGGCCATGTGTAACAGTTTACAAGGCATCCCTTCAGAGCCTGTGAGCTTCACCACTCTGAGCTGTGAGCCAGACAGTCCCAGCCCGCCGCGCAAAGCCAGCGGCACCAAGAGCAGCCTTGTCCTGCAATGGAAGGTGTGTGCACACATTAACACACTGGCACATCAACTGTCCCACATAAATGTTATATTGCATATTTAAACTGACACATTAAGTGCATAACAACAAAAATACTTTTTTTTTTGTCTAGGCTCCTTGTGACAACGGTTCCAAAATCCAAAACTATATCCTTCAGTGGGATGAGGTATGTGATTTTTCATTATTGCTGTTTTCATATTTCTCAACGTAAACTTGTAAAAATAAAAAACCTGGAGTCTGCGAGGTGAGGTTTAAGCATTCATGTAGTGCTAATCCTGACTGTGATCTGTGAACAGGGGAAGGGGACGGGTGCGTTTGAACAGTGCTACTACGGCCCTCAGAAGCAGTACAGACTCACCAAACTCTCCACAGCTTCCAGATATTATTTTCGGCTGGCAGCCAAAAATGACATGGGGGTGAGGTATGTATCAATGTATCAAAATGTTCCTAAACCCAGCTCCTAAAGAAATTGTAAAAGTGTTCAGATTTCACTTTTTTCTATACCTGCTGATGGCAGATATATTGAAAAAATTCCTGACCATAAATTGAAACATATCTTCATGTACCACATTTGTGTAAGTCGTACCTGGTCAAAATTGCATTGTTGAGAGGAAAAAAAACACAAATAAGTTGAGTCAGTGTATAAGTCGCATGATGCATGTTATGATTACATTCAGAAATAATGTAAAATATCAGTGAATGAAACACTTACTAACATTATAAACATTATGGTTGCATTCATTATAAATAACATTTAGGCTATTAAAAGGCCAAACCTATAAATGTATTTAAAGTTAAACTGAAACCGGTGTTGGGCTCATGTGCTTCTCTGATTCATTTTCATATTCACGATGTAGCCTAACATTTGGTTGCTAAACTATTATTTAGTATGTAAACAACTTTATAATTTACTTGTGTCCTAAAATCCACATAAAACAGCATTCTTCACAAGCACATATTTGAAAAAACACCGCAGTCAAGTTAGCAATACTGACATGTGTGTGTGCATATTTATGTGCGTTTTGGCCTTGTTTTACATGCTTGAAGTTAAAATCAGGATATATATTTTGGAATATAATTTGTAGCATGTTTCAGATGATAAAAAAGTGGCTTATGTCTGGACAATAAAGTATATATACAGTATATCTTTTGTCCTACGATCATGTACTCTTTCTGTAGTGAGTTCAGTGAAGCCGTCCACATCATGACATCATGCAGTGTGCCTGCTCCCCCCTTAAGCCCTGAGCTGATTCAGTCCGGGGTCACATGGATCTGTGTGCGATGGCACAGGCCAGCCGGCTCGCCCAAAGAAGACGAAATCGGCTACGTGCTGGAGATGGAAGAGGATGGCTCAGTGAGTGAGAGACGCACACACACTTTCACAGAAATGCATCGCACACTTCTGACAAATCTGACAAATAAATGACATATAAGGCCTGCTTACACCTGGTATGAACATCTATCTCTGATTTTAGAGTTAGTCAGAGAGATATGTTAGCCAGATCAGTTTTGCAGAGTAAACATTCATTTGTCCTGATGCATCCTGGACTGTAAAAAGTGATTTATGCAGACATTAAGTGTGTAGTAAACCGTGATCTGTCTCATACTTGTGAATGGCCAAAGGCAAATGTTAATTTGTGGTGTAAACTGGGCCATAAAGATTGCGTTTTCCATAAGTAGGCCAGGTTTTTAATGCGTGTTTAGATGAACATGTCATGTGTTTCACAGGGTTATGGGTTCCAGGCCAGTTATGATGGTGACGAGCTGTCACACACTGTCAGAAACCTCCACAGGAGCACCACGTACAGGTTCAGGGTGAGAACACACAAACACACACAGTGATGTATGTTTGCAACTTCTTGAGTGTGTCTCAGTTTCTTTTGTGTGTTCTTTGTTAGTTTATTTTTATTTGTTTGTTTGTTTCTTTAGTTAGTTTTTTTGTTTGAACATTCATTTACTTTCTTCCTCCTCTTTTCATTCTTTTTCTTTTATTTCCGTCTGTTTTTTATTTGTTCATTTTTTGTCAATTTATATTGCCATTTCTAATGATATTTCCTTATCAGTTTATTTTATTTATTGCTTGTTTTCTTTCTTACCTTTTCTTTCTTTCTTTTGTTTGTCAGTTCATTTTGTTCTTTGTTTTTTGCTCTCGTTGTTTCTATCATTTGCTCTTGTTTTTTTTTGTTTGTTTGTGTTTTTTCTTGTGCGTTGTCTTTTTGTTATTTTATTTGATTGTTCTCCCTTTGTGCTTTTTAAATCTTTTTTTTTATGTTGTCATTCCTTTTGTCTCTTTCATTTATTTTTTTTCTTCCTTTTTCTTTCATTATAGTCTTTTCTTATTTTTGAATGAGATTTTTCTTCATTTGTTCATTCTTTAGTTTCATTCATTCTTTTTTTTTTGCCTTTCTGTTTGTTCATTCTTTGTCATTCCTTTTATTTAGTCTCTATATATTCTCTTATTCTCTGTATTTTGTTCTCTTTCTACCATTATCAGCTTCTTTCTTTTTGTTTGTGCCTTTTTTCTTCCTTTCGGTTGTTAGTTTTTTTTTGTTTTTGTTTTTTTTGTTCTTATCTTTCATTTGTTCCTTTATTCTTTAGTTTTTTGTAAGTCCATTCTTTTTTCCTCTCTTTTTTTGTTTTCTCTCCTCCCCCCATCCCGGTCATGATTAAGACTCACCTGTTGCCAGCGGCTGTGAGATGAAGCAGGTGGTGTAGTGATGCGATCGGTCACTGTTCTCTGGTGTTATTGGGGTGGGTTGATCATAATCGTGTTTCCAAAAACAAAAGTGTATTAATGCGATCAGAACGGCTGCAAGTATCCTGATGAGAGGAGCTGATTACCTGCCGAGAGCTCGCATCCCCAATTACTGCCAATTACTATGACAGATGACATCACAACAGCACTGTTTATTTCTGAACCGTGAAACGCTTCCTCATCCTGAGCTTTTATCAGGGGAAAACTGTTTCTCAGTGAGATAAATTTGGTGTTGAATATAAAGGCCCTGGAGATTTGCATTCCCTCTGCACCCAGTGTTTGGGTGAGTCATAATGAAGCCTATTATTAGGACCATTCAGTTTTTTTTGCATTGTGACATTTTGAATCATTAATAAATCCCCCCCCCCACACACACACACACACACACACACACACACACACACACACACTCTCTCTCATTACTATAATGAATAACATTCTGCTATTTTTTTTTTCTGCTAATATTTTTTATAAATCATTGCAGGTTGTCGCCTATAATGCAGAAGGGAAAAGCAACCCCAGCGGTGTGTCTGAGTTCACCACGGCCCCTGACAGACCGGGCTGCCCCTGCAGACTCGCAGTGAAGGGAAAACCTCACCCGACCAGTTTCCGTCTGACCTGGGGTCAGTTCAGCATGTTAGAAACGCATAAAGATTGAACTTTTACTTAATACAACTAAAACAAATCTAGAAATCATCTTTGATTTAGTCCTCATACATTTTGACTGTTTTTATGGCTCAGTCATGAAACTTGGTGAGCTGCATTTCTAAGTAGTGTTTTAGGAATTTATTTATTCAACGGTTTTCACAATAAGAAATTTCCATCCAAGATGGAGTGAAATTTTGGTTAAAAATATTACAATGTTGGAACAGAAATACAGAATGTACTTCAGTATCAAAAACTAGTTATGGTTAGCATAATCTAAAACAATAAAAAAAAATTCATTGCTTGGGATATTATAAACATTGTGAAAAAATGTAAAACAAACAAACAAAAAATATTTCAGCTAGTTACATGGGCTTTCGCATTTCTGCATATTTTAAGTTTAAAGTACTAAAATACAAATTTAAACATCATAAAAAATATTTTTAAATTATTTAATTTTTCTATATTTTAATTGTATAAATACCAAAAACACAACAAAATAATTAAATACAAATAAATTCAGAACAGAAAGTGTAAAAATAAAATCTAATTTAAAATATTAAGATATTAGAACAGTATCTCAGTGAGAGAAAAATAACATTGGAACTGGCCGCAAATAGTAAGTGTTTTTTTTGTTTGTTTTTTTGTCGCCTCAGATCCTCCCAAAGACAGTGGCGGTTCAGATGTGACAAAGTATGTGGCGGAGCTGTCTGAAGGTTTAAGTGGTATGTTCCAGTTAGGTTTTCTGGTCTGTCTACACATGCTCAGTTTGATCCTGCCATTATGTTTATTCATTGTTTGCTTGTGTGTGTGTTTCAGGTTCTTCTTGGAATCAGGTGTACAGCGGTTTGACTATGGAGTGTGTTTGTGACGGTCTGAGCCCAGGATGTTCATACCAGGCTAGAGTCCACTGCATCAGTGCGGGAGGCGAGAGCCCAGTATGTCACACAAAAATATGCAATCCTTTATAGCTGTAGGGCCAAGTTAAACTTTTATTATAAATATTGATGCTCATTTTGCTGTATACAAAATATTTGAAAAAAATAACATCAACATAAGTGTACTTTTTTTAAAAATATGACAAAAGACCATTAAAACTATGATTTAAAATGTGAAAATTTGACATCATTACAAAGCACACATTTTAAAAGTATATTTAAGTGCGTTAAGAAACAGACATGAAATTGTACTTTCTTTAAATATACTTCAGTGGCCTTTTATTTCATTAAAATGATATTATCTGCAAGTATAAGTATAGTATTTGGATTTGAAATACACTGTAAATGTAATTTCGAGACATTAAAGCACACTTCTTTTTAACAAAGAGACTTCTTTACAGAAAGCTTCAGATCATCGCAGTGCATCTTCAAGAATTCTTGTTAGAAAAAGAGTTTCTGGATCATAAATTGGTGTTTTTTTTTAACTATGGGGACTTTGACTAACAATGTAAAACTACTAACAATCTTCACTATTCGCTCTTTGGTGGAAATAACATTTTAAGCTTTCTCAAACAAAATGCTACATCTAATTTTATAGCCAACATTTTAAGTCATCTAAATACAATTAACATTTTTGCTTATTTTGCATACATCTTTGTGTAAATATTGTCCATCTCTATTGGACTGTCATCTTTTTTTTTTCCCTTTGCTCCACAACTTGTTACCAATTCATCCACCTTCCTGATCTCCATGCCTTCAAAATCGCAACACGCATTTATCAATGGAGCGCTTTTGGCAAGCGGCTGGTAATAATTTCTCTCTTCCGTCTTCTGATCCCAGCTGTAATGGCATTGTCGGCACTTCGCAGATGCATATCTGCATGCGGGACTTGCCAGCGCGCAGTTATGACTCATGTTGGCGCTGGTTTTCACAGCCGTGAATGTGAGAGAATGCTCACATGGCTATGGTCTGCTGTCACTGTTTCACTCGGTGCCTACACACTATTCTCATTGAGGAGGTGGAACCGTGGTGTGCATGATTTAAAATGTATCAAGATTTTCTAGTTTTTCTAATTTCTCATCCTTGTTGTTTTTAGTTGACGGAGCCCTTGCAGGTCCAAACGCCACCTGTTCCTCCTGGTCCATGTCAGCCGCCCAGGGTCGTCGGCAAACCCAAAGCAAGAGAGGTGCAGCTGCGCTGGGGTAAGCTTTGCCCTTGTGTGTGTGCTTATTGCGTATAACAAATTAAGTGTTTCTTAAAATCATGTTATGTTTAGTATGTATTTAGAGTTAATTGGGGGATTGAGAGGTGTATATACACAGTCGTTTAAAAGTTTGGGTCATTCATTTAAATTTTATGTTTTTGAAAGTGGTCTAACCTACACTGATAACTGAAATATAATTACAATTTAAAATAGCTTTCCATTTAAATATATTTAAAAATATAATTTATTCATGTGATGGTAAAGCCATTGTAATATGCTGAATTTGCTGCTCATTTTTTATTTATTTTTTTATATTTCTTATTCTTATCAATGTTAAAAATAGTTGTGCTGCTTAATGTTTTTATGAAAACTGTGACGCATTATTTTTCAATATCGTTATTTTTTCAGAAAGTTTAAAAATCAGCGTTTATTTTATTTTTATTTTTATTTTAAAATTATTTACTGTTACTTTTAATTTAACTCTTTCTCGCCAAACATGGAATTTTCCGTTATTCGTGAGACAACGCTTCCCTGCCAAACACGGAATTTTCCAGGTTTCCGCGTTCTCACTGTTATACACTCGGGGCGTTATTACGCATCTCCTGAATGAATCTAGAATGTGCTGATCAAAAACACAGATCAGGAAGATGCAGAAACAAGCAATCTCTTATGTATGCATATGCATATGAAAAATAATGCTATCAACACTAACCGCATATAATTGAAAACTGCCTAATGTTACAGAGAGTGAAATGTCAATCCAGAAAGTGGTAAATGCCTGTGCAAGCTTTGGGAGTACTGATGGAAGCCATCTACTGCATCTTTGCTTTGATATTACTGAATATGATCCAGATTAGGGTTAGGGTTAGTCGATTTTCTCAGCTTTTTGCTCAAAATGTTGTTTTTTATGAAACCTACCTATATTCAAGTGTTGATAAAAAAAAACAATGCTTGAAGCTAGAATAAAACTGATTTTTTTTTTTGTTTGAAAGTGGAGGGTCTGATCTTTATTTTGATGTATTGCATGTTCAGATATTCATACAACAATATTCTGGGGGCCATGAAATTTAAGTGAAAATCAGCAAAAACGCTGGCAACTTTTTTCAAAAATGCTGGCGGGGAAAGAGTTAATGTTTCCTTGCTGAATAAAAGTTTTCTTATTATTATTCTAATATATATATATTTTTTTTAAATCTGAATGTTTTTTCTCATTGCATATGTTAGCGCCCCCTCTGGTGGATGGAGGTAGTGCAGTGTCTTCATACAGCATGGAGATGTTCGCTCCCCAGGTGGACGAGGGCAGGGAAGTGTACCAGGGCTCTGAACTGGACTGCACAGTGGGAAGTTTACTGCCCGGCAGGACCTACGGCTTCCGGCTCAGAGCTGCCAACAAAGCTGGAGTGAGTGCAAGCCTTACAAATGTCACAGATATTACTTGTTTTTATAGTTGCTAATAATCTGTTCTTTTCATAGAATGTGCCACATATAGTTGCTGGAAAGTTGTTTCATATTTTTTTTGGTGTTCAACAGTACGGCCCTTTTTCGGAGCGGTCTGAGGTCACAACAGGTCCAGGGGCCCCTGAGGCGTGTCGGTCCCCTCATGTCACCTGTAAATCACCGACATGTGCTGTGATCAGCTGGGAGGTGAGAATATCCCATGATGCAAAGTATTCTTTTAGTATCAAGCAAGTCTTTAGTAGCTTTGAGAGGACGTGTCAAGTCACCTTTATTTATATTGCATTTTCACAATACAGATTGTGTCAAAGCAGCTTTACAGCATTGAATAGGAAAATAGTGTGTAATAATGCAAAAGGATAACAGTAAACACTCAATTTTCAGATAAAATCAGTTTGTTGATTCAGTGATGTCATCAGCCAGCTCAGTTCAGTTCAAATTATATCTGTGCAATCAAGTTGACGATATTGCTGGAAATTAAGTGTTCATTTTAGTGAGTTACTTCATTGTGACTGAATCAGGCATATTATTGTTAACTTAAAGTAAAAAGCCTAAACCTATTTAAAAAAAAAAAACTTCATTACTTAAAATAAACATTTACTGAAAAAAAAATATATATATAAACTAATGAAAAGACATTTAAAAAAATAAAAATCAGAACTAAAATTGAAACTTTAAACTAAAAATGATATAGACATTAAAATTACTAAAACATTCACTAAAATACAAATAAAATGACAAAAATTTAATGTTTTGGATATTTTTGCCTATAAGTATTTATTTAACAAACAAAAAAACTGTTGCCCCCCTCACATAGTTTTGTAGTGCTTTTTATTTTATTATTTTTGTTTTGTTTGATTTCTTTTTTTGTTTGATGTTTTTATTTTTGTTATTTATGTTTTTGTTTTTGCTTTGTTAAATTTGTTTTGTCTAACACATTGGCTGTGTTTTGCACCCATACAGACCCCTCCCTGTAACGGAGCGGCAGTGTCAGAGTATCGTCTGGAGTGGGGGGCGGCAGAGGGCAGTATGCAGATGTGTTACACTGGTGCTGCACTGTCCCATGAGATGAGGGGTCTACTGCCTGCCACCAGCTACTTCTGCAGAGTACAAGTGAGAAACGCTATCATACACACTTATTTCATCTCAATGTTTGAGCTGATGGTGAGACGTGATCTGCCATGTGAAACTAACCAGGAAATCGCAGTCTGGTGACTGATTATGCTTTTACTTCCTGTGAGCACAAATAAATCAGCTTGATTCATACAAATGAGATGATGGGGCGAGTGCCAACTTTACACACTCAGTGCCACCCAGTGGATGAGAGACGAATACAGTTGTTGTTTTTTTATTGTTTTTGTTGTTTTTCTGTGGGGTTATAGCTAGACCAATAGCTGTTTATTACTATATTGGGGGCTATTATATAATAATTATTGGCTGAAAGTTTGTTCAATTAAATTATTTTGCTACAGTTTGTAATTATATTACAAAATATGCTCATTCCCTAAATGTTTCTTGTGGGACAGTTAGCAGATTTACAAAAGTAAAACAGTTCAATATCGCTTTTCTTAGGAACTGAATTTGAACTAAAATAAGCCAATGTTGTTTTATAACATTAGTTATAATCAGTCAGTAAATTTTAATTGATGCTTTAAATTTTCATGGTCCACTTTCATTGTGCATTTCTACACTAGTCTAGCCCAGTCCCATGTTTTACTTTTGTGTATATATATATATATATATATATGTTGTTTTTTGTGTAGAATTATCATTATAGTTGGTCCTGTAGTTGATATTGTTCATCTTGATGATTTCTCAGCCTGCTCAACTAAAATCAACTACAAAAAAGTCAAAGATTAAAGGTTTATTTGCTGTTCACGTCAGGCCTGTTTAAGGTTCAAGGTTCTTTATTATTCGTCACATACACAATCATACAGGGTATAATCAGCAGTGAAATGTAGGTCAGGACGGGTCCGCTCAATGGACAGTGCAAAAAATAAAAATAAAAAATGAAACATAACACAAGAGAATATATATAAATATAGGTAAGAATAAGATAAAAAAATAAAATAAGGAGTAAAATGTGCAATGAAATAAAATGTGCAATACAGTCTACTGTGGATTTAATAAATATTAATATAAACAGGGATGTGCAAGAGGAATGTGCAAACAGGTTGTACCGGGTATGTACACATAGCAGCAATGCGGATGATGGAGAATAAAGAATGTTTTTACAGTTTATTAAATTGAGTCCTGTAGATGTTATGATACTGAGTTTAGGAGCCTGATGGCCTGAGGGAAGAAGCTCCTCCTCAGTCTCTCAGTTTTTGCCATCATGCTCCTGAAGCGCTTGCCAGATGGCAGTGAGATGAAAAGACGGTTACTGGGGTGATTTGAGTCCTTGATTATTTTTGCAGCTCTGCTTTTGCAGCGTTTGAAGTAGATGTCCTGCAGAGAGGGGAGGGCAGACCCTGAGATGCACTCAGCTAAGCGCACGACTCTCTGCAGAGCTTTGCAGTCCTGATTTGTGGCGTTACTTTACCACACTGAGATGCACTGAGTCAATACACTTTCTATGGCCCCTGAATAGAAAGTTTTCAGGATTGCTGGTGAGACCCTGAATTTCCTCAGCTGTCGCAGATGGTACAGTCTTTGCCTGGCTTTCTTGACCTGTGTGTGCAGTCCAAGTCAGGTCCTCGGAGATGTTTACACCGAGGTACTTGAAGCTGCTCACCCTCTCCACAGGGGTCCCGATGATCATAAGAGGAGTGTAGGGCCGCTGCTGTCTCTTCCTGAAGTCTACAATCAGCTCTCTGTATTCTGTAGTCACTCACTGACTGTGTTTTGTGCCTCAGGCAGTGAATGTAGCCGGTGTGGGGCCCTTTAGCGACGCCGTGCTCTGCCAGACACCCTGCTCTGTGCCAGCGCCAGTCAGCAACGTCCACGCTCTCCGCGAGTCAGAGATGAGAGTGGAGGGCAGCAGGACCATAGAGAGGGGCGAGGATGAGGAGGACGAAGAGGCCAGACCTCTCCTTTACTCCCCATCCACCTGCCTGGGGCTACGCTGGGAGGCACCCTGTGATCACGGATCAGAGATCACGTCGTACCTGATCGATCTGGGAGAAAGACAACCCATCCTTACTGGGCCCGTAACCAAATACATCATCCAGAACCTGCAGCCCGACACCACCTACAGGTACAAGGAAATCTTTGTTTTAAAACAGTAGTAACATAAACATACAGCACGACCAGTGTAGTCCATTTCATGAATTTAGGAATCTTATGAATCTTATAAATTAAACTCCACAACCATTCCAAAAACTAACATGAATCTGAATGAATTAATGAGTGTATATGAATAAATTGAAACTTGGGCTTGTGTGTTTGAAGGATAAGGATCCAGGCTCTGAATAGTCTGGGAGCAGGACCCTTTAGCCACACCTTTAAACTGAAGACCAAGCCACTGCCACCCCTCCCTCCACGCCTGGAGTGCACCGCTTCCAGTCACCAGACCCTCAGGTTCAAGTGGGGTGAAGGCCCGGCCAAGGCCCAACCCACCGATTCCCTACAGTACCATCTCCAAATGGAAGATAAAAGTGGGAGGTTAGTAGATGCATTGTTGGTACTTTGCAGTATATTTTAGCACTGTGTCCTGACCAAGCATGACTGAAGTTTCAAGTAATTTTCACTAATAATACTAAGATTAGCCAAATATGCAGTATTTTTTTTTTTTTAAAGAAATTAATACTTTTATTCAGCAAGGATGCATTAATTCGATTAGAAGTGACTTTTAAGTAAAGACTTTCGTAATATTATGAAAGATTTATATTTTTAAAAGATGTAGTTTTTGGACCTTTCCATTAATCAAAGAAACCTGAATTTTGGTTTCCACAAAAATATTAAGCAGCACAACTGTTTTAAACCTGTAGAATAATAATAAATGTTTCTTAAGCAGCATATTAGAATGATTTCTGAAGGATCATGTGACACTGAAGACTGGAGTAATGGCTGCTGAAAATTCAGCTTTGTAATCACTGGAATAAATTACATTTTAAATATATTAAAACAGAAATTTCATTATTTTAAATTGCAATAATATTACTGTTTTTGATCAAATAAATGCAGTCTTGAGCATAAGGTACTTCTTTCAAAACATTAAAAAAATCTTACTGACCGTAAACTTTTGAAAGGTAGTATAGTACAAACATACTATACAAGGGATGTGTTCAACTTTATAAATGATTCAAATTAGATCTTTTTACATTTTATTTATTTTTAATTCATTCAAAACTTTGATTTCGATTTTGTGTGGGTCTGCCTTCAAGTCTGTTACAGTTTTATAATATTATGTATTTTGTGGCTTTATAGAGGTTAACTCTATAACGTTTTCTCTGTCTCTGTTTCTGTCTCTTCCTAAAGGTTTATATCCTTGTATAAAGGACCCTGTCACACTCACAAAGTGCAGAGGCTAAATGAGTCTACCTCGTACGTGTTCCGCATCCAGGCCTTTAACGAGGCGGGCGAGGGGCCCTTCTCCACTGTTTACACCTTCATCACCCCCCGCTCCCCACCTGCACCCCTGAAAGGTACAGCATCCCAACTGCAGCCGCCATTTACTTGCCCCATCGACTTCCTTTGATTCATTTAATGTAGTGATGGCAAAGCTGATTTTTTTAGAAGCCATTAAGCTAGTCTTTACATGATCCTCGAGTCTACTATGCTGATTTGCTGCAGAAAAAAAAAAAAATAATAATAATTTCTTAATATCAATGATCAAAACAGTTGTGGTGCTTAATATTTTTTTGTGGAAACCATGATACTTTTATTTTTTCAGGATACTTTGATAAATAGAAATTCAAAAGACAGTGTAATATTTGAAATAGATTTTTTGTAACTATATTTACATAGTTACAAGCTTTCCTACCATTTGAGCTTTCCTGTAGCTCAAATGGTAGAGCATGGCGCTAGCAACGCCAAGATCATGGGTTCGATTCCCAGGGAAAGCAAGAGCTGATAAAATGTAAAACTGTAACTTGAATGCAATGTAAGTCGCTTTGGATAAAAGCGTCTGCTAAATGCATAAATGTAAATGTAAAATGTAAATGTAAACTATATAAATGTCTTTGTCACATTTGATCAGTTTATTGCAAAGTAAAGCCTACTCATCCCAAACGTTTGAATGGTAGCTTATGTATGATTTAAAATATAAATTGTTTATACATAAAGTATGGTAATAAAATGGTTTCTGAATTATCATGAAAACAGGCCTCATTTAATTTAATAGAAATATATTTATTTTGTCTTTAGTGTATTTATTTATTTTAAATATGTGTTCAATAAAGCTTGACTTGTATTTTGCACACAATATTATGCCTGTCTTCTCATAAGTGAGCTAATTTATGTGTATAAATAACAATAATTGCACAGCTCTGTTTATTGGAATGTTACATTTAATAATCAGTCTCACACTCAAATTAATTATTTTAAATTGATGCACTTTGACAACAACATCCTAAAACAAATATTTAATGATCTGCGGTTTGATCTTAAATATTTTTGCATGCAAGTTTGGTTTGTTCTCATCATCTCTATATCTGTCTGTGTCTGACTTCAGCTCCTCGTGTGGAGCGTGTGGATGAGTCGTGTGAGGTGAGCTGGGAGACGCTGCCGCCTATGAAGGGAGATCCAGTCATCTACTGTTTGCAAAGCATGCAGGGAAATTCTGAGTTCAAACAGGTACCTACACCGCACTAAATCAGCTGTATGTATGCGTTTCAGTAGAAAACAGCTCATCAAACAACAAAAACATCCATTTTAACCTCAATGAAGCATCTCAATTAAAATATTTCTATTCAACGTGAGGCAAAAGTGTCTCAAATGTAGGTTTGCACTTGTAAGCACATTACACAGAGGTCACGGCACTCAGCAGGTGCGCTCAGCAGACAGCAGGTGTTTGGTTCAGCAGTTTGGATGAATATTATTATAGCATAATGACGATCAAGTGGTCATTACTTGAATGACTTAGTGACAGTTATTGCACTTAATGTTATAGCTAAATCAAATCTATCCACTCACATTTGTGATGTGATTGTGCATGCTCTTTTGTTCTGACATCATGTTGTGATTATGGCCTTCATAACTTTTGTTTGGCAAGGCCTCCATACATGCGAAGCAGCACCAAAGTACAAAATAAAATGTTGTTCTAAACCTGTCTTCTGAGGTCATATGATAGCTTAGCGTGAGAAACAGATCATAAATACTGAAATAACGTAAATCTCAAGTTCAATGAATTTAAAACATTTAAACATGTTATGATTGATTGTGAAGTGCATTAGGACCTTTTATATTGTGAACATTTATGTCAAACATCACACAAACTTAGGTAACACTGTATTTTGCTGTGACATGTTACTGTCCTATGTTAAATAGCCAGAAGCTGTCGTTGCCGATAGCCTCGTGGTTAGTGCGCCAACATATAACGTAACTGTGCTCCCGGCGACCCGAAAAATCCAAATGGCCAAAAATTCAAAAAGAAGCCTACACAAGCAAATGAAGAATAAAAAACATTGATTGTAATATGAAAAACACTACTATAATGAAATGTTTCGCTCACATATGACCCTTCGCAATGCCTGGTTACAATACTTGTTACACGTTACATGTTCCTACCACTGTAGAAGACTACATGTACAGTAAATTATGCATAATTATATTTACATTTACATATAGTCATTTGGCAGACGCTTTTATCCAAAGTGACTTACAATTGGGGAATACATAAAGCGATTCATCTTGAAGAGGCAATCCGACAGAGCAAGTGCTCGTAACACCAAGTCTCAGTCATTGTTCAAATAAGTGAACAATATATGCAACTAACCCTGTAGTAAGTGTATGTAGTAAATTAATATTACTTAGTACTTTATTGTGTATCTATACTATAACAATGTTCCCTTAAACTAAAGTGTAACCCAAACTTGTGGCACCATATTTAAATGCATAATTTACAAAAACAGATGAGATTTGATTACTTAATTTTTCTCACAAAGTATATTGCTTATGAAGACTGTGAACACTACTTTTATGGTACATTTATTTAAATCAAATAAAATAAACTCCTTGAACATTCTGCAGAAGAAAAAAAAAAACTCACTCATATGAATTTGGAAAGAAATGAGGAGTAAACTTTTAGTGTGAACCGTCCCTTTAAACGTGGGTCCTAAGGGGCCCACTTGAGGGCCAGGTAAAAACATCACCCAGTTGTCTGTAGTTGCGGTGTTGAATTCCTAATAGTGATCATCACTAAAAATATTATCATTGAACTGTATGTCAAGACGGGACCCGGCAGAAGCGTTTGATTTAACTTAAAACCCCTCTACCATGAGCACCTTGCGCTGGCTGCCTCTGAGTGACTGTAGATACGAGGGTAATGGAAGGGTAAAGCAGTCTCACTGGCTCTGACTCATCACCCCCTGCTGAGAGACACTGTAGGAGACTGCAGGCATGATGGGAGGCTTGTGTGTTTGTGTTGATGCAGCCCACACACACGTGCGGGACTTCATATACATATTCTCATGTTCTTCAGGCATATTATTTCCCTGCCTACACATCTGCATACTTAAAATAGACTTCATCAGCTCTTTACTTTTTGTTATGAAAAATAATGAAATTAATGTAATGCTGAGTATTGTCCTGTATAAATTAAACTGATTACTGATCTATTCGAAAATAAACAAATTTTAGGTCTAAGCAAATTATGATTTGAGAACTGGGCTAAACAATATTAATCTTATAAACAATATTAATTAATAAACAAACAATAATCTGCTAAACAATATTTCTATTATAATTCACTACACTATTATACACTATTAAATTGATCAAGTGACAGTATGAAATAGACATTTACGCTGTTACAAAAAAAACAATTTTAAATAAATGCTGTTCTTTTTTTTTACTTATTCATCAGACACTCTTTTAAAAAGGTTTCATGGTTTCCACAAAAATATTAAGTAGCACAACTGTTTTCAACGTTGATAATAATAAGAAATGTTTCTTAAGCATCAAATCAACATATTAGAAAGATTTCTAAAGGGTCACGTGACACTGAAGACTGGAGTTTAATGGCTGCTAAAAATTCCGCTTTGGATCACAAGAAAAAAATGCATTTTAAAAGTATATTAAAATAGAAAACACTTCTTTTAAATTGTAATACTATTTTACAAAATTACAGTTTTTACTGTATTTATGATCAAATAAATGCAGCCTTGGTGAACATAAGAGTTCTTTCAAAAACATAAAAAAATCTTTCTCCAAAGAAGAGTGTAAATGCAGTATTTAATAATATATTTCTGTTTACTTTTTATTTAATTTATATTTAATTGTCATCTCTAATTCTTTCAGATCTACAAGGGCTCAGCCACTTCCCACCAGCTCCCTAACCTGAGTTCATCCACGGAGTACCGATTTCGTGTTTGCGCCATCCGGCAGTGCCAGGATGCCCCCGAAATCATCGGGCCCTACAGCTCCACCGTCATCCTGCTCCCACCTCGCGTCGACAGCCCCGGGGTCTCCAGCACCACGGGATCCAAAGCTGCCGAGGCCCAGAAGCCAAAACGCAGCATGACAGACGAACAGTTTTCCTTCCTCATCATCGTCCTCTTAGCCGTGACGTCCATCCTCATCGCGGTCGCCATCCAGTACTTCGTGATCGAATGAGCCGAGGCTCTGCGTTACATCATCAAAACGAGTTTGTTTGTTGATGTTTGTTTTACTTTCTTTATTTTTCGTTCCGGCACCAGCGTCGAGGAGCCGCGTGAAAGGAAGGATTGAGAAAAGGAAGTTGTAGAATCACTTCACCCAATCTATTGATCTATCTTTCCGCTGTCCCTTCTGAGCATGCTGTCGAAAGAACGCCGTTCCCTCTGTGGGATTCGGAGGGCGATTTAATGAAGGATCAGCAGCGAAGCTTACCGCTCGTCGCATACTCATCATACCACTTCATTTATTTGTGTAGCTGTAGTCTTTGTTATTTATACGTATAATTTCAATTGTAAACTGTTGAGAGTCAGTTTCGTTCAATGTTCCAAAGCTAGCTCGGTGGTCGCGCCGCTCACCGGTTTGCTATCTTGGGCCTGGGACTTGAGGGCCAGTGACTACGCCGTCGGCGAGGGGGTACAGGCGAGCAGAAGGCCCGCCAGGGGTCCCGAGCGAAGTCTGCAGGTCTACGATTTAAAAAAGGGGAGGCGAGACCGATATCGCTCAAATTAGCGAACGTTGATTTAGCACTTTCCTCAGAACTTTTTTGCTGTTCAGAATGTGTAAAGGATGCAAAAATAACTAGAGAAATGTTAGTATATTTTTGTACAGTATGATACGAGGACCTGAGATATTCTGGCTTAGTACGGGGGGGGAGTAAGGCTATGACTATGAATACAAACTAACTCAGCTTAATAGTTATTTTTACTATCATGTACGTATACTGTAGCTTGTTTTTACAATCAAGCAGCTGCTTTGCTCCAAAATATTGTCGTTCAGCACAAACAATGTATGCTTCTCGGAAACCTTTCCTTCAGTCGTTACCTTTGCACCTTAGTGAGAAGAGAAGAAAATACTTATCGAATGCGTCTTGATCTTGTGATGCGTTTTATGGAACGTTCTTGTGCAAGCCCTCAATGTGTTTTGGCTGTTTTTAAAAATGTAGTACCCTGAAATTTGTTCTTGAAATGGTTTATTCAGCCAATAATCATGATTTCGAAAGTCATATAGTATTTTCTTAATTTCTCTATTCATTTTTTTTTTTTTGGTTTTGTTTAGTTTTAGAAACCAAATTATTGCATTGTGTTATCCTTTACTTTTAACAATATTACTTTTTGATGTAATCTCAAGAGTATTGAATATAGGACTAAATATTACTTTTCAGATATCTTTTTTTCTTAAATCACACATTTGAACTTTATTTTTTTATATGGAAATAAAACCTTTAAGTTTATTCTGTTCAGCAGAGAAATTAAGAAAAGCGCAAGAAATGGAATGCAAACAGCTGTAATGAATTGTGTTAATCCTTCATGTACTTCCTGTGAATCGAAAATGTTTGCCTTTTTCTCTGTGTGTTAAAGTCTTGTGACTGTCAGCGCTGTGTCACAGCAGCAAGATGGTCCGGTCGTAGGGTTTTGTGTCGTGCTTTGGTTATGGGCATATGAGTGATGTCAACAACTGTTAACAACTGAAGGTACCTTGCAAGAAGTCTTGGATGAAAATGAATTACATGATTTGGTCATATAGATATTCTGCAGATGTCTTCTGTTTGTCATTGAAGGGTAAAAAAATCTCAAATTCCTATTTTTGATAGTGATAAAATGTAATTGCAAAGTGTGCCATTTTAACTTCTCCCCACCATGGTAGGCGTTTGGTTCTTGGGAGACAGAAAAACTACAAAAAATCAATAAAATATGCACAAAAAATGAGACCATTTTTATGTAATTTTAATGTTTGCAGTTACCTCATACACCGTACATTCCAAAACAAAAATTTGTTATAGTATACATACTACCAGACATATCACTTTAAAATGTTCGTTATCAGATAGGAAATGTATAATCATATATATATATATATATATATATATATATATATATATGTATCTAAAGTGTGTCTGTATAGTCATGATATCTACAGACAGATCCATGCACAATAAAAGATTTATAATTCTTAATGGTCTTCTTTTACTGCATGTTGCCATATATGTAGATTCATATCACTATGATAATGTTTTTGTATCTAAAAAAAACACTCAGTATATGAATATTATTTCAGTCAAGATTTATTGCTTTATTGGATTTTATTGGATTTAGTCAACATTTCGTTAAAGTCCCCCCTCCCCCCTTTTGAGCACATTCAAATCAAATTTTCAGATTTCATGCATCACATTTTAATAAAACGACCTAATTTCACAATCGAACAATCTAATTTCCTCTACATAATCGAAATATGAACACTTCTACCTACTAAACACCATTATAGTAATGACTTTTACTATATTAATTATTAATAGTTATGAATGAAACTTGTAAAAAATATGTTTTCAGATTCCAGTTCAGATTTTGTGTTGTTAGTCAGAGATCCAGACTGTGTACAAACCAAGTTCATTCCTCCTGGTTAAATTTTGTCCACAAAGAAAGAGCCACCAGGTTCATTGGGTTGGAGTGCTCACTTTAGACAGATTGTCTATTAAATTAGATTATTCTTCAGCACCTGAATCAAGTGTTAAAGCATATTACAAAGACATTAAGATGATCTAAATGTATTTTTCTGTAATGTTTCAAAACAAGATTTGAAGTGAACAATGCACCTGGCACACCAGGAGCTTCTTTGTGCATCAACATACTATATGAATAAAGATGGTGTTAGACATTGCCAATGTTAATACTAATTAACTGTTTGTAAGAAAAAAAGAAAAATGCACAATTAGGTCATACCTTTTATTTATTGCATCTTTTGAACTGAAAAAAAATATATATTCTTGTTGAAATTTAAGCAAGAATATCTATAAAATGGTTCATTAGATTTTTTGAGATATGCTTGGGTCACAGCTCTCATATTTCTTTGTTAATTTGACACTCATTTTTTATGTTGATTTTGTTGATTTGACAACATTGTATATATATATATATATATATATATATATGATAAATGATGTGAAATCAGTGCCGTGAAAAGTTTTTTTTCCCCTTGTTTTTTTTTATTTTTTGGATATTTGTCACACTTAAAAGATTCAGATCAAACTAATTTTAATATTACACAAAGATAATGCAAGTAAAAAAATATGATTTCATTTATTAAGGGAAATAAGCTGTCCAAACCCACCTTGGCCCTATGTGAAAAATGAATTGCCCCCTCCTGTTAAATCATGAAAGAACTGTGATTAACCACATTATTTTAGAAAGCAGAGTTCAATTTCACTGGCCAAACCCAAGCCTGATTACTGTCAGACCTGTTGAATCAAGAAATCACTTAAATAGAACCTGTCTGACAAAGTGAAGCATGCTTAAAGAGCAACACATCGTACCGCGATCTAAAGAAATTCATGAACAGATGAGAAACAAAATAGTTGATGTATCAGTCTGGAAAGGGTTATAAAGCCATTTCTAAGGCTTTGGGACGCCAGCGAACCACGGTCAGAGCCATTATCCACAAATGGAGAAAAATTGGAACAGCGGTGAACCTTCCCAGGAGTGGCTGGCCTACCGAATTTACTTCAAGAGTGCAATGTCGACTCATCCAGGAGGTCATAAAAGAACCCAGAACAACATCTAAAGAACTGCAGGACCTCACTTGCCTCAATTAAGGTCAGTGTCCATGATTCAACAATAAGAAAGAGACTGGGCAAAAACAGCATCCATGGGAGAGTTCAAGTCCAAGGCAAAAGCCATTGCTGACCAAAAAGAACACAAAGGCCCGTCTCACATTTGCCAAAAAATATCTTGATTATCCCCAAGACTTTTGGGCAAATATTCTGTGGACTGATGAGACAAAAGTTGAACTTTATGGAAGGTGTGTCCTGTTACATCTGGCGTAAAACCAACACAGCATTTCACAAAAAGAACATCATACTAACAGTCAAACATGGTGGTGGTAGCGTGATGTCTGAGGCTGCTTTGCAGCTTCAGGACCTGGATGACTTGCCATAATTGATGGAACCATGAATTCTGCACTCTATCAGAAAATCCTGAAGGAGAATGTCCGGCCATCAGTTTGTGACCTCAAGCTCAAGCACACTTGGGTTATGCAGCAGGACATTGATCCCAAACACACCAGCAAGTCCACCTCTGAATGGCTCAAGAAAAACAAATGAAGGTTTTGGAGTGGCCAAGTCAAAGTCCGGACTTAAATCCGATTGAGATGCTGTGGCATGAACTTAAACCGTCCACTCATGCTCAAATCCTCCAATGTGGCTGAATTAAAACTATTCTGCAAAGAAGAGTGAGCCAGAATTCCTCCACAGCAACGTGAAGGACTCATTTCCAGTTATCACGAATGCTTTATTGCAGTTGTTGCTGCAAAGGATGGGACAACCAATTATTAGATAAAAAATAAAAAATAAACTTTTTCACATAGTGCCAGGCAGGTTTTGACCGCTTTTCCCCTTAATAAATGAAATCATTATTTCAAAACTGTATTTTGGTTATCTTTGTGTAATATTAAAATTAGTTTGATCTGAATCATTCAAGTGTGACAAATATGCAAAAAATTAAACAAAAAATACAAAAACAGGAAGGGGGCAAAAACTTCTTCAAATCACTATATATATTTTTTTTTATTTTTACTAAATGAAAGCTGAAATTAAATAGGTTTAAGTTTATATATATATATATATATATATATATATATATATATATATATATATAATTATTATTATTTTTTTACTTTATTTCAAGCAAGTATTTTCTGTTTTTTTTAGTTAATTATAATAACCCTGCTTTATGCTCACTAAATTGTAAGAAAATATCCTAAATAATTGTAATTTAAAGATTGCAAGTTCAATATTTGTCCAAATTATTTAATTGGATAAAACTTGATAAATAATTATATGCAAATAATGTAATTCATATTAAACATGATTCAAGAGCTGTTCGTTTAAATGCGCACATTCAAAGCCAAAGCCCCACCTCTCACCTCTATCCCTATCTGTCTACTGTCTCCACCTCTTGTGATCTCACTATTTAATTAAGTACTGGACTAAGTGATATTCTGCACGCACACAGTAGAGGAGAGGTGATGCTCTCATCTCCTGTAGCAGAGCACCAGATACTACATCCACAGGTCTCGTCTTTTTCATCTCCTGTTCAAACACATCACCTCTTTGGTTCCACCTTCCCTGATGCTGAAACAGACTTTCAGCAAAGAAGTCTCATCAAAATTCTTTATCAATAAGAATCAATCAATATGGAAGAGTTCATAGAGGACCACCATTGCAGAGACTCTCTCTTCCCTACCTCCACCCTCATTCCTGTCACCACCATTTGTATCCTGCTCTTCGTTGTCGGCATAACCGGCAACACCATGACCATCCTTATTATCCAGCGCTTCAAGGACATGAAGACCACCACCAACCTGTATCTCTCCAGCATGGCCATCTCAGACCTGGTCATCTTCCTTAGCCTCCCCTTCGACCTCTACCGCCTCTGGAAGTATGTACCCTGGGTCTTCGGGGAGCTGGTGTGCAGTCTATCACACTACATCAACGAAGGATGCACCAACGCCACCATCCTCCACATCACAGTGCTCAGCATGGAGCGTTACCTGGCCATCTGCTTCCCTTTCAAAGCCAAGGCTGCCATCACCAAGCGAAGGGTCAAGTATGTCATTCTGGCTCTGTGGGGTTTTGCCCTACTGTCTGCTGCTCCAGTGTTCTTCCTGATGGGTGTGGAGTACGAGAACGAGACGATGCCTGACCCGGACACTCGGCAGTGCAAGCACACACGCTATGCCATCGAATCAGGGATGCTGCACACCACTATCTGGGTGTCGACTGCCTACTTCTTCTGCCCCATGTTTTGCCTGCTCTTTCTGTATGGATCCATTGGTCGAAAGTTGTGGAAGAGTCGTCATGAGCTTCATGGGCCCAATGCGGCAGCCAGACAGAAGGTTAACAGGCAGACCGTCAAGATTCTGGGTGAGTGGGTCTTGGGTAGTGTTGAGGCTGGAAAACACTACATGACTTTAAACACTACTCCTCATTCATTTGCAGATTTTGAAAATGGTTATGGAGAAAATCTGGGCATCATACATTAAACAACAGAGGATTATTCCATTAGACTTATCACATTAGATTTTCAAGTCATATTAACTCATCAAGCTCATGCGCCTTGTTGCTAGAAAATGCATGACAAATGAAAAACACTGTGTTGTAGGGGATTTACAGTTAAGACCCAAAGACCAGGTTTGTGAATGAAGACCAGGAGTCAGAGATGCAAACAACTGAAGAAAAATTTCCTGAAGAAAATATTTTGCAGTTTCATCAGCAGAAGTCAGCTTCAATATTCGCGAGGAGTGTATAGGCTGCTCAGCAGTAATAATACAGTGACAGAGGTCACTAAATAAGTCATTCATTTAGGTTTAAAGAATTCTGATTGGTTAAATCTTAGAAAAGCATGCAGAATCTTAACAGATCAGTTCACAGCACATCTCCGAAGGTTATTTAGGGGACAAGCGATTAGAGTTCACACGTAATGTGTTGCTCCAGAGATGTACAGTGGTGGCCAAAATTATTAGAACACTAGAATTTTCAACAGCTAAAAATGGTTTTAAGTCGGTTGTTTCTATCTTTTGTTGTAGTGTGTCAGTAGGAAATATCGGTTTACATTTCCAAACATTCATTTTGTCATTAATTGTAATAATGCAGTGAGATTTTTGTCTGACAACAGCCAGTGCTCCACACAGAGATCTGATCTGATCATCATCAGTCTGTCTGGAGTGACATGAAGAAACAGAACAAATAACTGTGGCAACGTCTCCAAGATGCTTCAAGAGACCTCTCTGCAAAGCTACCTGAAAAATTATGCACAAGTGCACTGAGGGAAAAAGCTGCTTTAAACGCAAAGGATGGTCAAACCAAATGTTGATTTATTTTAGTTAATAGAAGTTAATTGATAAAGAAAATCTATTTATAACATTATTTTTGACAGCATCCTCATTTTACAGCATTTTTACACAAGTGCCTAAAACTTTTAACAGTACTGTAGTTTGCAGATAGATCTGTTGAAGCATCTTGGAGACGTTGCCACAGTTCTTCTGGATTGAGTCAGTCTCAGTTTGTTCTGTTTCTTCATGTCACTACAGACAGACTGGATGATGATCAGATCAGATCTCTGTGTGGAGCACTGGCTGTTGTCAGACAAAAATCTCACTGCATTATTACAATTAATGGCAAAATGAATGTTTGGACATGTAAATTGATATTTCCTACTGACACACTACAGTAAAAGATAGAAACAACTGACTTAAAACCATTTATTAACCACTGGTGGTGGTTGAAGAAAGATCCCCCATATGATTGTAAAGCACTTTGGGTGTACAGCAATACACAATAAAGCGCTATATAAATGCCTCATTCATTCATTCATTCATTCATTTTAGCTGGTGAAAATACTAGTGTTCTAATAATTATGGCCACCACTGTATATCTGCCATCTATGCATCAGGGTGACGGAAGATGTCCATATGCGTATTCTATCCTGGGTGCCGTTAATATTCTTCCTGGAGACCGATCCTGCACAGACAGATACTAACACACACACATAGAGAATACGCAACTTCTTCAAGGCTGGGTTGTTCAAACCCAAGCTCTTATCAGGAACTTTCCCCAAACATCCAGATATGAAGTACTTTTTCTCAGCTAGAGGTTTCAGACAATATTCTTGAATATTTTCTAATGTTTAAAGATGAAAAATAAATGGTTTAATTGTAAATTGGTCATGTACAGTAGATGAGAGGCCCTAATGACCTTTGTGACCTAAGCTCACAGAAGCTTCCAGAATCCACTCCTTCAGTCTTCTAAAATAGGCTCAAAATATCAGACATGTTTGAAATCCCGACTGTATAAAATCTGAGTTTGAAGCAAAAAAAAAAAAAAAAAGAATCTGTGCCCATCATACACTACGTGATTTTCTGTGAAAACTCCGACTGCCCCAAATCTGCAGACTGTTTCTGTCTTTAGGCAACTAGAGTTGATTCAAAAGTAGTTGAAGCAGTCATGTGGTGTTTTCAGACATAAGGTAACAGCCATGAATAGTTAAGTTTGCCACAGCTCATTCTTACAGTTTAGGGATCTGTAATCCCTAACATTAATGTAGCTGTAATGCTAACATTAGTTCATTAAATAGTTAGCATTAGCTGACAATGAAAACATTATTAAAATCTATAAGCTATTTTCTCATTGTTAATGTTAGTTAATGAATATTTACAATACAATACAATAAAGCAATAGAAAATGTATATAGTTATTTTTCTTATGAGGAAAAACAGATATTGGTATACACTGTTAAAAATGATCGAGATTAATGGTAAAAGACTGTAAAAATGCCACAGTAAAAACCTGTTAAATGATTAACAGTAAGTTTCCTTACTATATACAGTGAATAACTGTAATAGAGCTAACCTTTTTTTTTTCGAGAAGGTAGCCTCACTCGTAGACTGTGTCTGAAACCACACCCTACACCCTCATTCACTAGTCCCTACATTAGTTCACTATATAGTCCACTAGACAGAGTGATTGAGAACAAATGAGTGAATTCAGACACTGATGAACACCTGCTGTTAACAAACACAATCACTGAAGGAAAGAACAAGAAACAAAACTACAACTGACATTAGGGGTGTAAGAAAATATCGATACACGTGAGTATCGCGATATTTTGTTTGGCGATATTGTATCGATTCTCAAAAACGGAATATCGATATTTAAAAAAAAAAAATCATACAGGATACATGGCAGTTGTTTCGTTTTGAGTTCATATCCCGACCGCTAGATGGCAGTCTTCATCTCTGAACATAAACAGTGACAGGAAATAATAGCATTAGAGCACACCACTAATGTTAGCGTTAATATAGTTCGCTGCCAGTAATGGAGGATGAGAGAACTGTTCCAGCTCTCGTTTCGGTGTACAAAGCTGAAGTGTGGCGTCATTCGGGCTTTTGTGGCAATTCCCACCTCGGTCCCGCCGCTTGCCGCGCCCCGTGTGAAAAGCCTTTGCGTGGGGTGCGGCGGGCGGCAGGGTCGCTAAGCGGGTGCAGCTTTCTCTCGTGTCGGGGGCACAGTTGCCAAGTCCGCGTATTATACGCGACATTGGGCTTCGTTTTTTGTAAAGTTGCGGGAAAAAAATCCCTGGTTGCGGTTTTTTGGGCTTTGTAACACAGTTCGTAGAACGGGAAGAAGAGCTCCTCCGTGGGACTCGAGACCGGTGAGTGGTGCAGGTGTCGCTCATCATCATTAACTCCACCGGCCTCGCTCCGTTCCCACGGCTCTCGGCCCCGCCCCACTCGTCACAGGCTTATTTTACAAAATATGGTTGCTTGTTAGGAAAATCTGACAAGCAACTTCGTTTCTTTATTTATGTTCGCCGTATTCTCCAATGCATTGATTGACACTCTGTCTGCTCGCAGTTAATAGCCAACCAGTGCAATAATATAAGAGCCGTAGAGTCATTTTCCATATGTTCCGCTCCTCATTGGAGAAAAATCACATTCAAAAAGAAGGCGGGTGACGCTGTAATCCAAGCGATGACAGAAGTAGACGCAGAGGAGAGGGAGGACTTTCTTTCTTTTAGCCTGATTTTTACAATGTTTTATAATGTATTAATTATCACGAGCTGTAATAAAAAACATGTAGTCATATCCTAATACTGAGTAAATACATTTGGTTCAAATAGCCCGGTATGGCAAGATGTCTTAAAATATATTTCTTTTTTTAACATTTAAACTTAGACCACATTATTAGATTACCCTTTGACTTCATGAATACACATTAATGACAGCTTAATGATTTAAAAAATATATTTTTTATAATATTATTTAATATTTTCTTTTTTACTATAATATATATTATAATTTAATATAATATTTTATATATTATTCTATAATATTTGTGTGGCATTTTGTTTTTTATGTAATTTATTGGATAGTTATGTATACATTATTTTATTTTAAATGGAAGAAAAACCTGTTTTTGACCTCAAAATAAAGCACTTTCCCTCTGTACATGGCTGTAACGAGCAGTTTTGTGGAGCTTGGAATTCTATATAATTAATTAAAAACAAATATTGCCACATTGATGGCTCAAGAAGGTGTAATTCATTACACATCATTGTTTCATTTTAAAATATATATATAAAAAAATGTAACCAAGTGTTTAAGTGTAATATTTCTGTAAAGGCTAGGGACAGAAAAATAGACATTTTCATAGAATGACCCCAATATATTTTAGGCTATAAATATGTGGCTATGTTCCAGCTCTCCTTTGAAGATCTTGTGCTTTTCTCCTTTTCCATCTCTCCAATACTATTCTGCTCACAGGTGAAGATGAGTTTTGTTCCCACTTTTGTTGCAGTTTGCAAATTTTTGTAAAATAGATAAAAGAGTGGTTTCAGTGTAATATGTTGCAGGCTCATTTATTGGTAATAAATAATTGATAATAAATAATATTGATGATAATAAATCATCAAAAAATATTGGGCTTGTTTTTGAAGCCGCGGTTGCTTTGTCTCGCGAGAGTTGGCAACTGTGGTCGGGGGTGTTTTGTGCAGTCGCGTCGCGGTCTCGCTGATTCCACGCAGAACATAAATACAAACTGAAAAACCTGTGAAATCCAAGTTGAAATGTTCTGAGAATGTTCAACATCTGTATTTATTTTATTGTTTACATTTGTTTTGTTTTCATTAGGAATCCAGCAAGCACTTTATTTTTCATTAATACTAAGCAGATGTCATTTTTTTGCTCAGATCAAAATGTTATGACATTGTATATTACAATTGTAAACTTAAACTGTGAACCTTTAAAGCAGGGTCTAAAAATATATATGGTCTTTTTTATAAAATACATTTTATACATACATTTAAGTAAAGAATCCTGCTAGCACTTTAATTATTCCCCCTTGACTGGTGCTGCACAAAAAGTGGTTCAATAACGTTGAATATTACAGGGACTGATTATTGCAAATGCAGATCCCAGTGTGTTCTGGTTAAACAATTTTTATTTATTTATTGCTAAGGTTTGCATATAGTGGTGTGCTCTTAATGACAGCTTTCCTAAAAATATCCTATTCCTAAAATAAGAAATATCCCAATATATCGCCTTGCTTACAGTATCGCAATGTATCGAAATATATCGTATCGCAACCCCTGTATCGTGATACGTATCGTATCGCCAGATTCTTGCCAATACACAGCCCTAACTGACATACAGCCACAGCCTTTAATGAAATCAATTGAAATAAAACAGTAGAGGATGATTAAACAACTCCACAAACAGCATTACCAGCTCCACTTATTACTAACCAGTTTGACTTCATTTCTGTCATATATCTACAAATTAACAGAGGTTTATATTTTATTTCAAATGTTTTGTTTGACCTCACCATTTTGGTGATTGGTGTTTGCTTTTGTTATGCTCTTGACCCTTGACTCTTTAACGTTAGGTTTTTTTTGGGGGGGTTGTTGTAACTGTGCTTGTGACACACATTTGTTATGACAAAAAAAGCCAAGAAAAACCAAAACTGCTTACTTACAATTTCTCTTCACTGATCTCAATTAGTGCCAAGCAATATGGGTGATTTGTAATTACTTTCATATTGTTTATTGTAGTGTTACCCTACAAGATATGTTGACAATCTCTTATGAAGGAATTTAAAAACATTTTATGTACAAAACATTTAGTGCTATAGCACCATTTAGACACACACAGACATCAAGAATCAGCACATGAAACTCAACAATGGCGACTATTAATATTAAAAAGAAATCCATGCTGCAAAGCATGCTGGGTGCCAGTACAAAACTCCCAGCATGCATTGCAGCATGAATAAATTATGCAGCTGAATGTTCTTACTATTTTCTTTATTTGCTTTTATTTTGGTGTTGTTTTGATTGTGACTTTTCAGTAAACTGTTTTGTGATGTTCAGAGTAGAACCGATTTTTATATTTTTTATTATTATTTTTGATTGTCACCAGTTTTGAGATTCATACGCTGATTGTTGATATCTGTGTGCGTTTAAGTTCTGCCGTAGTTCAATACATTTATTTGTGCATATTGTGCTTAGAACTGTTTTACAGCATTTGATTGCTGTAGTATCAGCAGTACAATTTAAGTGTATTAACATATCATATATTTAATAAGAGATTAAACATTGGGTAAGATCAGTGAATTAGACTAGATCATGATGGTTTTGACATCACAAATCAGTCTCCTCTGATCACAGATTCTTTTGGCTTTTCTTGTTTTAAAAACTGTGCTTAATAAAGCAACCAAAAAAAAACATTTTAAAAAGTCCAGGTTCAAGAGCCCAACTAAAGCAACCACTGATCGCCATTATGGTGACATCAAATGAAAGTACAACACCTAAAATCTCAATAAGAGCTTTTGTACACATGACAGAAATGAAGTCAAAGTGTTTTGTAATAAGAAGCTGGTGATGCTGTTTGTGGAGTTGTTTCATCACCCTCTGCTGAGATCTTGAGAGATTTAATGTGTTTTATTTCAGTTGATTTCATCTTTGGCTGTAAGTTTTGTTTCTCTGCTCTTTTTTCTCTTTGCTTCGGTGATTCTACTTGTTAACAGCAGGTGATCATCACTAAAGCTCAATCCTCATTTAATTTGTCAATTATCTCATAAACTTCAAAACTCTGTAGTGTGGACACATATAAGTGCTCTTTAAAACTGAGGATTTTGCTGTGGGATTAAAGGGGTTAAATGTGTGAGATGAAAAACACACTGTGAAACTTAATTTTAACAGAAATATACCGTAAATTTAAAAAACAGTAGATTACTGGCAACCACAGCTGCCGGTATTTCACCGTAAAATCAAGAAAAAAAACAGCAAAATACTGTAAAACCTAACAGTCAACTTCGTGTTGTGTTTTATGGGTCACCATTGTGCTGGAGAGTAGAGCCTATGTTTAAGTCAAGGACGGACAGAGAAACACTGATGTTATGCTGCATGTTGCTTTATTTAAAGGCAGTAACTGTGTAGTTACTGATGCAGTGAGAATCTCTTTGCTAATTTCAATCATAAATGTATGTGTGTTTCTGTTATCTGCAAAAGATTTGAGTTGTTTTGATGCTTTTAATGACTTTGCATAAATCTGTTGGTTTTTCTTCATGGACTCAAGCAAAATAGTTCTCAATACGCTTATGCTCACATTGCTTAAACATTATAAATATTTATAAATAAATGTCAGTTGGACAATTTAAGTACAGTCGGTTTCTGCAAATAAAATGAGTTAACTGAAAGGTTTGTATATTTGCATTGTATCAGTTAATGAAATACGGTTTTTCACTGTAAGTTTAAAAAGTACAGTATGTTGCTACCGTATTTTTAATGGTAAAATTCTGGCAACCACAGCTGCCAATATTTTACTGTAAATTTAAAAGATTTTTTTTTACAGTGTAGAACACTTTTTTTTTTCTTTTCTTTTTTTGCATTTCAATGTCGTGATAATATTGTATGCCGTGATAAAAGCTTCAGCAATTTTCGTAACATGAAAATTTGATACATTCATTCAGTATGCCTATTGTACTGTAGACCAATCACTTTCTATCTTTCAGGAGGTTATGAATTTGTAATTTCATCCCTGTTTTTTATTTATAAGGAATAAAACTGACAATTACAAAATTCTCCATTCTTCTCCAGGGCGAGACATGAATATTGCCTAATCTTAATTAGTAGCAGTAGAAATGTCTTTGCAATGTAAATGAATGATGTCGACTTGTGTGAGAAAAAGCCTAACAGATTGCAAATATGTAATTTGGCTTATTTATGTGTTATTAATTGTCTTAATACTATCTTGTAATTGTATCTTCATTTATGTTTGATTGGTGAATGTTTTGTTCATTAGAAGCCTTCATAAATTAGTCTCAGTATGCAACCACCCAGAACATGGACAAATCTCATTCTTCTATTAACTCCGTGTCCTGTGCCCCTCTCTCCTAGCTGTTGTTGTGTCAGTCTTTGCCATCTGCTGGCTTCCTTACCACATCGGTCGGTTCCTCTTCACACATGTGGATGACTACCACTCCGCCCGCCTCAGTCAGAACTTCAACGTGGCCTCCATGGTGCTCTTCTACCTGAGCGCCTCCATTAACCCTGTCCTGTACAACCTCATGTCCAACAAGTACCGCTCCGCCATCAAACGCCTCTTCCTCTTGCCCCACAGGTGCCACCACGGGCCCAACCGGAGGCATATCTCGACCCGTGATGACTTCACCGTGTGCACAGAGATGTTCAATGGAGTGAAGGAGACCGTGATGACAGAGGAGGGCTTACAGTACCATCAGCCCAGGTGAAGAGGAGTGTAGGAACCTCGGAGAAGTGAAGAAAGTGTGGGCTTATTGGATAAGAGCTGGAAAAATTGGTGTGACGGAAATGAAAAATGAGTTTGGAACTGACTCACATTATGAGTGGAAAAAGCTTGTGACAGTGACCGTGCCCGGGGAAATGACTCATATATGAAGGGTTTCACACAAATGCATAACATCACAGTTATTACACAGTTATTACACACTGTAATGCTAGATCAATGTAGTGATAGTAATCATGTTGTCTAGATCAATAATGTAAAATAGGTTTTGTATATAACTACTTGATTAATGGAAATTGTGACTAGAATGATTAGATTTTGACATTTTCATGGTAACAAATTGAGTTGTTGCCAAACCAATTGTGGTGAAAGCAACTGTAAACCATCGCAGACACATATAAATGCGGTGTGGAAATCAGTTTGATGTTTCTCTCTTTAAATGCATGCTGCACCTGAGCTCAAAAATGAGATGTGGAAGCCTTTAGTGTGCTTTCTAATTTAACATCTCTATTGTATTACACAGAATCGTAAGCCATTTTATGCTTTTATGTCTTACAGATCCAAATCCAAATCTTTAATTCGAATTAAAACTGTTTACCGTTCAGTGCTTGACAAAATGGTGATTCTTTACATCATAACCACCAAGTGATGGTATGATCTTGTTGCAGTGATGTGTTATTTGTATTTTAATGTACTTGTGTCTGTAAATTATTCTATTTTGCTCTGTTGGATGTCATTTCCTTTGCACATATTCATATCAATTATAGTATTAATATGTGTATTGTATTGGAATCATTAAAAAACTTTACAATATTAGTATAATAGTACTGTAATCACTATAAAATTGTGTATATTATATATATTATAATGTAATCATTATAATATAGTGTATTGTAATCATTAAATAACATAATATTATTCTTTTATAGATGGAAAGTAGTTTATTTTCTGTGGCTTTTGAAACAACATTTAAACGAAGATACTGAATGATATTTGTTCAGCAGTAATCAAAAAGTTAACAAAAAATAAGAACATTTTAATTAGATATTAATAAAAATAGTAATAACATTTGAATATATCATATCTTTTTAAAATCTAATTTACACTTAATGTGTTATTTGTTTGTTTATTTTACTTATTTGTTCAAAGTAAGAGCCACACACTCTTTGTTATATTAAGCCCCACAAAACATCACATTTCATTTTAATTCAGAAATTTTAAATAAGTATTGAAAAGATGGATTGAAGTTGTTTTTGTATAAACTTTGACATAACCAGCACTGTTTTGAAGAAATGAACTCTACAATAGCAGTGAATTTCCAGCAGGGGGAACCACTCTCTTATATGCATAACTAAGTATATACAGGTATAACTATATATAACTTTTGGGAGGTGAGGGCAATATTTTGTATTCATAAAATAACAAATATTTAATTGAATACATCTAATTAAAAACATTTAATAAAAAATGTTTAATTTATATCTTATTTTTTTGTCAGTCAGAAATAAATAAATGATAGATAGATAGATAGATAGATAGATAGATAGATAGATAGATAGATAGATAGATAGATAGATAGATAGGGGAAAAAAAGAAAAGGAAAAAGAAATGAATACCAGACAAGATCTGCTTGAAATTATTATACAATATGATGATTTTTATCATTTTCATTCACATTAAAATCCCAGTAACTCAGAACCCTTAATTGTAGTTTAGTTTTTCTATGATAGTTTTATTTACATTTTTGTTTCTAGATTTGTTCAATTTTTAAACATTGTTCAATATTTAAACATTAATATATCTACTGTATCAGTCTGTGAGAACAGTATTTAAATAGTCCAGCGGTTTTACTGAATGCATGTATTTTGTGTAAGTGGTGTGAGATAATTAATACAGATTTGTTCCCACCTGACTGAACTATCTGGTTAAGTGTCAGGAAAGACATTATTTCTTCTGTCAGACAGCCATATGTTTGGAATGTTCCTCGTGGCTTTCTTCCAAAGACCTTCAAAGCAGTATTATCAGGACTCAGCCTTGTGTTCCCCTTCGGCCAGCCTCTTGACAGAGAGCTTGTTTGCTCAAACTCTACAGGACATGAGCTCACTCAGCTGTGGCCGTGTTTATAAATATGGGTATAAAAAGGAGAAGGAAGGGGTTTTATCACAACATAGCCTTGAAAGAAAAGGAATCTGGATCTGGGTCACCTTGTAATTGAACGGTCCACTCAATGCTATTCTTGATAAACAGATTCTAGAAAGGACTTATTGTTCATTATAAAACGGATAATTCCGGTCTTTGATTATGATTGGTTGAGCTGCATCTGAAGCTGTTGTAAATTATTCTAAAAACATACACCTGTGACCTCACTATGTCAGTATTATTGTGCCACTGCGTCTGTATATCTCTATTATTGTGCCAAAGAAATTTTGTGAATTGTGAATTTTGACTTATTGGGTGGGCTAGCATGCTAATCATTTTATAGAAGCAATAATCTCCTCTGTGTTGTGCCTAACAACTGTTCTAAATTCACTGTAAACCACAGATTGTTCACTCATATTGTTTTAGTACTTATCAGTGCTTTCAAATAAGATATTTTTACATGCACCAGTTTTAAAAGATTTTTAAAGATCTGTTTATATGAACCTTACAATTTCTAATTGTAGTCCAATTGACATTTGTTTACATGCGCATTGTTACATATTACATATTAAACTTCACTTTGATATAAAAGTTACTTATATATTTCTAAATTAGCAATTTTGTCTATTAGTATATACACATTTGCTTCATATTTACATTCTGTTTGACATAAAATACAATTTATTGTGATACATTTTTGTGTGTGTAAAACCATAAAATTATTTTAAACAAAAATGGCATAGAGAAAGCATCCAAATGCAGTGATTTGTTTATTAAAATAAAACAACAAAAGTAAACCCCGGTAACAAAAAGGAGATTTCAAACATGAGATAAACAGGACTAAATAAATAAAACATAACTTCCAATAAGGACAAGAGCAGACAAAGATAAACAGTGAGTACTGTCTGAGTAGGCACTTCATTTGAATTTGAACTTCATTACTGTTAAAAAGTATGTTCTATATACTATAAATATGGATAGTATGAATCTAATTCAGAAGTACTGCATCTGCCATGTTGTTATTATCATGTGACTTACCAGCATCAGTTGCATTGCTTCACTCCCATGAATTCTCTCCCTTGGCCTCATGGGATAGTAAAGTGCATCAACTGTGGAATCCGGGCAGATGTAGGTCATCCGGGTACTTTTCGCCTACAATTTTTCAAATACTATGAATTCGAACATATCTTTTGGCATACTGTATTTAGTAGGGAAGTATTCGATTTTGGACACAGTGCATAAGAAACGTATAAAATACACAAAGTAACAGGTAGGCCTGTAATAAAGGACAGGTGAAAAAAAACAACAACAAAAAAACAAGGGAACATATTACAATTAAATGAGTATAAAACTATTTCTGTCACATGACTAGCTAGAAGTAACATCATTTCTTTGGAAGGAGAGCGACTCCAGCTGTATAAATTATAACATTTTATCTGTTTTCCGCAAGTTTAGAAAACGTATCTAATAGCATGAAACATAACATGTCCATACTGTAGTGTCCGTTTGTACTGGACATAGATTTTATATATAGTATTTATAAAAATGATTCCTAAATGTCAATCTTTTGCTAGCTATGTTGTTCTTTCCTTAGCCTTTAAGGTACTTACCAAGAGAAAAATAAAATGGAAAAATTACTTCTTTGCTTTTTTTATTTATTATTTATTTTATTTTATTTAGTGGGGGCAATAGTAAAAACAATCAATAATCAATCAAATATTTTTGTCAGTACCTCAGGGTTTTATTTATTTATTTATTTATTTGTTTGTTTATTTATTTATTTACATCTACAAAATGGTTGAGAAGTCAGTTCATGGTAAATGTAAATGAATTTATAAATAACAAAAATATTAAAAAATGTCAAATAAAATGTATTTTAATAACATATTTTAAATAAAACTTCTTAAATAAAACTTAATCTTAAAGATTTTACTGTTTATCTTTTTTAAAATAATTTTCAAACAACTTTTCCAAAAGTAACTTAATTTTTTTTATTTATAAGAAGAATAAATAACTATTTTTAAAGGTACCAAACAGCATTTCCAACATTTCAAACAGGATTTTTGGTAACACTTTACAATAAGGTTCATTAGTTAACATGAACTAAGAATTAACAGTACTTCCACAGCATTTATTAATCTTAGTTAATGTTAATTTCAGCATTTACTGATGCATTATTAAAATCTCAAGTTGTGTTTGTTAACCTTAGTTAATGCACTATGAACTAACATGAACTAACAATGAACAACTTTATTTTTATTAACTAACGTTAACAAAGATGAATAAATAGTATTATAAATGTATTGATCATTGTTTGTTCATGTTAGTTAATACATTAACTAATGTTAACAAATGACACCTTATTGTAGAGTGTTACCGGATTTTTTAACATATGCATACAAGTTATTTATAAAGATTAAATTTAAAGACTGTTTATTGTTGTATAAGTTTACAACATTTTGTTCAGCAAGACTATGTATAGGAACTACAATATGTAAAAAACAAAAGCAAAAAAGCTCAGTCCAAAATCCACAGAATGGCCTAAGTGCAGTAAACTAGCCTACAAGCTTGTCTTCTGGAATAAATATCTCAGAAGGTTAAAGTTGCATTAATTAATAATAATATAATTTATTTAATTGTTTTGTTTAATTCATGCACAAGGTGGTCAGCTGACTGGGGCAGCACCATTGTCATTACAAGTCAAGTAGATTATTTATCTGCAATTTTCTATTTCATGCTTTGCTTTGTGGTTGGTTTATCTCTCTTGCACACACAGAGAGCCTCTTCATATTCCTCTGTCACATGCTTGACTCATGAATTGCACTCAGGGTGTCTGTTTTTGCTCTGTGTTAAATAAAATGCTTCCTCCCTCTTGTGAAGTAGTGCAGGAAATAGCTATCATCTTAAATGTCAAGTTCCTTTCTCCATGGGCATCTTTACAGTTATATACTGTCACTCCGACTCTACAGCATGACTTCTCGATTCAGTTAGGCTCATCAATAATTACCCCATCAACTTCGGTCAGAAATCTTGGTGTAATCTTTGATGACCAGCTGACCTTCAAAGAGCACATTGCAAAGACTGCTCAATCTTGCAGGTTTGCGCTACACAACATCAGAAAGATTAGGCCCTTTCTGACAGAGCATGCTGCACAACTTCTTGTCCAGGCCCTTGTCGTTTCTAGGCTGGACTACTGCAATGCTCTTCTGGCTGGACTTCCATCAAACACAATCAAACCTCTACAAATGATTCAGAATGCAGCGGCACGACTGGTCTTCAACGAGCCCAAAAGAACCCATGTTACACCTCCCTTCATCTCCTTGCACTGGCTACCAGTGGCAGCTCGCATCAAGTTCAAGACACAGGCTCAGCACCCTCCTACTTCCACTCACTATTACGAATCTACATCCCCTCCAGAAGTCTGAGATCTGCTAGTGAGCGACGCCTTGTGGTACCATCACAGAGAGGCTCAAAATCACTCTCCAGAACATTCTCATTCACCATTCCTGGATGGTGGAATAATCTTCCCACCCCTATCCGGAATGCTGGATCCCTGTCAGTCTTCAAGCAACAACTGAAAACTCATCTCTTTCAGCACTACTTGACTTTATCCTAAACTTAAAAAAAAAAAAGAAAAAAAAAGAAAACGCAATCTTTCCCTTTATCTTTCTCTCCTTCCCTTGCTAGCTTGTACTTATTTGAACAATGACTGAGACTTGGTGTTACAAGCACTTCCTCTGTCTGATTGCCTCTTCAAGATGAATCGCTTTATGTATTCCCCAATTGTAAGTCGCTTTGGATAAAAGCGTCTACCAAATGACTAAATGTAAATGTAAATATACAGTACCACATTTTAAAGCATGCAGGTTATAGTGTTGACTGAATGTTAGAATTGAAGGTAGAATACAAACTAAAAAAAAGAAGACAAAGAAATACACCTTCAGTATGCTGTGGAAATTATTTTCTAGTCGAACACTGAACACACCTTGAAACATTTTTTATGCAATATTGTGACATCTTGGAAAACTCATTGACTTTGTGTCGACAAATTGACAATTCCAAGATGGCAGATGAGCCGAAAAGTCTTGAGCAATCAAGTGGAATCTACATATATCTATTAGGGCTGTGTATTGGCAAGAATCTGGCGATACGATACGTATCACGATACAGGGGTTGCGATACGATATATTTCGATACATTGCGATACTGTAAGCAAGGCGATATATTGGGATATTTCTTATTTTAGGAATAGGATATTTTTAGGAAAGCTGTCATTAAGAGCACACCACTATATGCAAACCTTAGCAATAAATAAATAAAAATTGTTTAACCAGAACACACTGGGATCTGCATTTGCAATAATCAGTCCCTGTAATATTCAACGTTATTGAACCACTTTTTGTGCAGCACCAGTCAAGGGGGAATAATTAAAGTGCTAGCAGGATTCTTTACTTAAATGTATGTATAAAATGTATTTTATAAAAAAGACCATATATATTTTTAGACCCTGCTTTAAAGGTTCACAGTTTAAGTTTACAATTGTAATATACAATGTCATAACATTTTGATCTGAGCAAAAAAATGACATCTGCTTAGTATTAATGAAAAATAAAGTGCTTGCTGGATTCCTAATGAAAACAAAACAAATGTAAACAATAAAATAAATACAGATGTTGAACATTCTCAGAACATTTCAACTTGGATTTCACAGGTTTTTCAGTTTGTATTTATGTTCTGCGTGGAATCAGCGAGACCGCGACGCGACTGCACAAAACACCCCCGACCACAGTTGCCAACTCTCGCGAGACAAAGCAACCGCGGCTTCAAAAACAAGCCCAATATTTTTTGATGATTTATTATCATCAATATTATTTATTATCAATTATTTATTACCAATAAATGAGCCTGCAACATATTACACTGAAACCACTCTTTTATCTATTTTACAAAAATTTGCAAACTGCAACAAAAGTGGGAACAAAACTCATCTTCACCTGTGAGCAGAATAGGATTGGAGAGATGGAAAAGGAGAAAAGCACAAGAGCTTCAAAGGAGAGCTGGAACATAGCCACATATTTATAGCCTAAAATATATCGGGGTCATTCTATGAAAATGTCTATTTTTCTGTCCCTAGCCTTTACAGAAATATTACACTTAAACACTTGGTTACATTTTTTTATATATATATTTTAAAATGAAACAATGATGTGTAATGAATTACACCTTCTTGAGCCATCAATGTGGCAATATTTGTTTTTAATTAATTATATAGAATTCCAAGCTCCACAAAACTGCTCGTTACAGCCATGTACAGAGGGAAAGTGCTTTATTTTGAGGTCAAAAACAGGTTTTTCTTCCATTTAAAATAAAATAATGTATACATAACTATCCAATAAATTACATAAAAAACAAAATGCCACACAAATATTATAGAATAATATATAAAATATTATATTAAATTATAATATATATTATAGTAAAAAAGAAAATATTAAATAATATTATAAAAAATATATTTTTTAAATCATTAAGCTGTCATTAATGTGTATTCATGAAGTCAAAGGGTAATCTAATAATGTGGTCTAAGTTTAAATGTTAAAAAAAGAAATATATTTTAAGACATCTTGCCATACCGGGCTATTTGAACCAAATGTATTTACTCAGTATTAGGATATGACTACATGTTTTTTATTACAGCTCGTGATAATTAATACATTATAAAACATTGTAAAAATCAGGCTAAAAGAAAGAAAGTCCTCCCTCTCCTCTGCGTCTACTTCTGTCATCGCTTGGATTACAGCGTCACCCGCCTTCTTTTTGAATGTGATTTTTCTCCAATGAGGAGCGGAACATATGGAAAATGACTACGGCTCTTATATTATTGCACTGGTTGGCTATTAACTGCGAGCAGACAGAGTGTCAATCAATGCATTGGAGAATACGGCGAACATAAATAAAGAAACGAAGTTGCTTGTCAGATTTTCCTAACAAGCAACCATATTTTGTAAAATAAGCCTGTGACGAGTGGGGCGGGGCCGAGAGCCGTGGGAACGGAGCGAGGCCGGTGGAGTTAATGATGATGAGCGACACCTGCACCACTCACCGGTCTCGAGTCCCACGGAGGAGCTCTTCTTCCCGTTCTACGAACTGTGTTACAAAGCCCAAAAAACCGCAACCAGGGATTTTTTTCCCGCAACTTTACAAAAAACGAAGCCCAATGTCGCGTATAATACGCGGACTTGGCAACTGTGCCCCCGACACGAGAGAAAGCTGCACCCGCTTAGCGACCCTGCCGCCCGCCGCACCCCACGCAAAGGCTTTTCACACGGGGCGCGGCAAGCGGCGGGACCGAGGTGGGAATTGCCACAAAAGCCCGAATGACGCCACACTTCAGCTTTGTACACCGAAACGAGAGCTGGAACAGTTCTCTCATCCTCCATTACTGGCAGCGAACTATATTAACGCTAACATTAGTGGTGTGCTCTAATGCTAGTATTTCCTGTCACTGTTTATGTTCAGAGATGAAGACTGCCATCTAGCGGTCGGGATATGAACTCAAAACGAAACAACTGCCATGTATCCTGTATGATTTTTTTTTTTTAAATATCGATATTCCGTTTTTGAGAATCGATACAATATCGCCAAACAAAATATCGCGATACTCACGTGTATCGATATTTTCTTACACCCCTAATATCTATGGTTCCCTCAACATAGTATCTCAAGGCCACAACTTAACATTGATTGAGTGGTTATGACATAAGGATGAAAAATAAGCCAATATATCACTTATGTTGCGTGCAATGCTATTTCACAAAGGGCAACAATATTCCTCTTTCTCTCCAACTAGCTTACATAATCAGATAGTAAAATGTGATTTTGTAACAATGTAATTTTAACACATTTTTGCTGTATATATATATATATAATTACTTTTTTTTCAGTGTAATACATTGAATGCATACATTTATGTAAAACAACAACATTTTATGTAAAATTAACTAAGGAAGATCTACATTTTCCGATTTCATTCATGGTAATAACATGAAAATATTATTTGGTTTAGTGAAAAACTGCTGTACTGGAAAATAAACACTTTTAAAATGAAAATAACATGAAACTTCAATTACAGCCACTAGATGACTGCAGAGGATTGCTTAATTCCTCATGTACCATTCTTAAGTTTTTCATTTAGATTTATGTTTCGATATTACAAAATCAGTATTATAACTACAAAAAGTTTAGCTTTTTTTTAACTCAAGTATACTTTTTTTTTTTTTTTTTGCAATTGTCACAATATTACAGTCCAGCCTGAACATGTGTTATGTGTTTTATATGTGTGTATACATGTCTTATAAGGCTTTGTTTTGTTGAAAGTCTGAATAGATGTTATAGCATCAAACTCCCAAATTAGTTTATTTTTAATTATTAAAAAGGCATTATGTTATACATGTTAATAATTGTATTTTATTGATGAAATATCAGTTTGTCTTGTAGGCCTATATATATATATATGTGTGTGTGTGTGTGTGTGTGTGTGTGTGTGTGTGTGTGTGTGAGTGTGTGTGTGTGTGTGTGTGTGTGTAATGGAACGTGCTTCTTCAGAATATACACAACTTGGAATAACAAGGAAATACGTCTTTTAATCCAAATAACAAAGGGAAAGTGCGAAACAACGTTTCCAAACACCAAAATTACATTAAGACAGGACCAAGAACTAACGAAACAAGGGACTATACGTACTAAACCTAATGAGGTAATTAAATGACAACAGGTGAGGAGTAATTAATCAAAAACCATGGAAACAAATGAGGAACTGAAACAGAAGGCAGGAACACAGGGAAAACAATACCAAAACGGACCATAAACGTAACTGTGTGTGTGTGTGTGTGTGTGTGTGTGAGAACTAAATCAGAAAACATTTCAAGCTGTTATGGTCATGTTTCCACGTGCGTCACTGTGGGGCATGTTGTCACATTTCACTTTCATTCTTTCGGGGGTAAATAAAACAAAAACGTGTACACTGTATTAATGAAACAAAACCACATATTTGTTCTAGACGTGCACTGTCTTTTTTAATGCGATATCGCGCATATGACGCACAAAACTCTCGCGCCTGATGCTCACATGATTGGCATCAATATTCAAACAGAAACTACAAACGGGGCATAATACTGGTTAAAGAAGGTAGTGTACTAGGTTTTGTGACACAGCCAGTCTGTCATAATTGTTCATGACTCATAACTGTCCAGCTTCGAGTTTACTGAGAGTAGGGTGATCGTGATCAGATGGACACTGTGTTTTGCGCAGCTCATTTGCTTCTCAACACCACACGGTTTCTCTTCCTTTGTCGTTTGTGTTTCGAAGTGTTCGCAGATCTGGGTGTTGCTGACTAAACAAACGGAAAGTGGAGTGAAGCTGCTGTCTGACTGGAGAACAGAGAGATATAGATACAGATACTTAGATACAGAAGATCAACGCGGATAAACGTGTTTGAGGATGATGGAGGTATGATCTCGTTTTATGTGTCTATTACTTTTTGCTTCTATGTCCAGCAATAAAATAGACATTTGATTTAAAAGCCTATATGAATCCATGTATATGGGACTCTAATGGACTTGTGAGAAAAGTCACTTGTAAGTCGCTTTGGATAAAAGTGTCTGCTAAATGACTAAATGTAAATTGAAATCCACTGACTCACATGTGTTTATATTGACATTATTAAGGTAATAGTTTATAACAACTTAACATAAGTAACATAAATGACTAGACTTACAAATACTATTAATAATAACAATGTAAATGTGTTTGGATAGTGTAACGTTATTATTGACGCTTTAAACTACATGTGTGCTTTAATGACCTGTCAAGTCTTGTTTCAATATTTGTAAATGTCATTTAGTTTTTTTTATACAGTCTTGCCTTTAGTGTTTAGTTCTGGAAATTTTAAGGGTTGTTGCTTTTTTGAGAAATTTAAGACTACCTCTGATGACACCCCCTGGTATTTAGTAACTTTACACAAAATTGCACAGCTTATGAAATTAAAGATTTTTTTTTTTAAATAGGAAAGTAAAGAAAGTTTGTTTTTTGGTTAGCTGTGCTACTATAATCATTCAATTTTGACCCATATGTCTGCCAAAATATCTGTAACCATAAATCTCAGTTAGTTCACAGTGGCTAAGTGAGCTACTGCAGATATAGGCTACTATAACAGACATATGCTGGTGAAATGACTACTCAGACTGTTTTAACCCCAAATTACCACAAAATTAAGCAGGAAGGGCCGTCTGCAGAATATCTTCCTCTGTTTGAAAAGTAAGAGCATTGATTTTTTTCTCTTAACCACAAGCATTAAAGTTCCTCACGTGGCATGTGGTGGTTGAGTTGTTACTTCTGCAAGTGTAATCAAAGAGCATTCAACTCTTTCCTTGGTGTTCATCTTAAGGTCATTAAAAGGGATGTGAAAGGAGGAGGTATGCTTTTCCACAGAATGTGCATGTCTGCACTACCAGTCAAAAGTTTGTACACACAAATACAAATATATGTGTGTGTGTGTGTGTGTGTGTTTCTCAACATGATCATAAAAACCTTATCTAAAAGCTTTTGCTTAAAGGATTGAAATTAGTTTTGTGGACAAATTCAGATTTTGCCTGTATGATTTGAATAAATAGATAACTAAAACAACCCTCTATGCATGAATATTACATATACTATACCCTATAAATCTGTCCTCTGTCATGCATCAGAGAGAGAGTTTAAAGAATCCTATAATAAAGCTTCCAAAATAAAGATTTCCACAGCGATGCATTTTTGGTTTGCCAAAGAACCTTTCAGTGAACAGATCTTAAAAGAACTGTTATTTTCTTAGTGTAAAGAACATTTTAATAATCTAATGAAACCTTTTTCTACTATAAAGGACCTTTTGTGGAATGGAAAAATTCCATGAATGTTAAAGGTTCCTCAATGAACCATCAATGTCAATAAAGAACCTTTATTTTGAAGAGTATAGATGCATGGTTTGGTTACAGAATTCCTATACTTCTATTTGTGCTTCCATTGTTACTATTATTCTACAATGTAGAAAATAGTCATTAAGAATGAGAAGGTGTGTCCAACCTTTTGATTTGTGATAGAGTACATGGAAAGCACCAGTGTGTTCATTTTTAATGGAAAGTTTACATAGATGAGAGAGAGGAAGAGAGAGAGTGAAGGATGACTGAGAGAGGAAACACAGGGAGGGTCATACTCATGAGAGAAAGCTCTTCTTTGTAGCGTGACTTCAACCTAGTAGAATAATGTAAAGAGAAAAGAAGAGCTTCTCAGAAGCACATCACTGCAGAAAGCAACACTATGTGAGAAAGTCATGAGGAAAATCCCACATACCATCACACTTAGAAAACTGGGAGTCCCCTCTGCTTGAGCATGTTGTGGAAGGAAAGATAACACAGCGTAACTGAAGATGTAAGAAGGTAGGCTAGACTTGCCAAATATTTGGGCCACAAATATTATATAATATTGTAGTAAGCCAACAATATTTCAAGTGCTATTGGATGCTGTCACAGTTACGTTGTGTACACTGCCACAAATGCAGTTATTACAAGAGCTCCTGTCATTTAATTTTAAACATATAGAAGTTCAAAGGAACAGTTTATCCCCAAAAAAAATAAGTGTGTAAATATTTATTCTCATTCACCTTCATGTCATTCCAAACCCATAGGCCTATATATTTCTTTCTTCGGTGGAACACAAAAGGAGATGTTTTGAAGAATGTTGATGCTGCTCTTTTAATGAAAGTTTATGGTGACCAGGGGTTGTGCCCTGTACTTGAGAGTCTTTTAATGTTATACAATATCTTTGTGAGAGAAATAAATTGAAATTTAAGTTGTAAATATAATGTGTCCTAGCTCTCACATCAAGGGTTGTATCTAGAAAATGTATTATACGGTGACAAGGTGTATGTATATAGTTCTTGTGGATTTATTTCCTCATATACACATTTGTGTCCATGAATATTCATAATGGTACTATTTACAAGTTATAGTCTATTTTGTTAATTAAAAAGAAGTTACAATAACAGTTTCCATTATTAACAGAGGTGGGAATGTCTGCATGTGGACATTACTGAAGATCACCCAGGGCTGCGTTTGCATCGAAAGCATCGTTAGCTAACTATGGTCGTTAGTTCCATTGAACTCTATTGGTAACGACGGAACTTGCGACCATAGTTGTTTTTGGGAAACGCACCCCAGAGCAGTATACAGCAACACACTAGCATAGTCACCCAGAATCCCCTAGCAACTCTTTAATAGAAAATAATTACAGTAGGCTACTCGACAAAGGTACTTGTCAAGGTATTTTGACTTAGTACTCGACTCGACAAAAATAAAGCAATCTCAGATATCCAGACAGGATTAGATTTCTCAGAGGAACTCTGCTTTGGCTGAGAAGTAGCAGTTTTCTGATTAATGAACACATATTTGCTTTAACATGGGTGCTAAGACAAGTGTTGTAGTCAAGACCACCTAAATCAAGACCAGAGTGTTATGAGACCAAGACTTTAAAGAGTTGAGACCAAGACAAGACCAAGACCAAGGCAGAGCGAGGCCGAGTCAAGACCAAGACCAAACCAGCACTCAAATTTATCAGCAAGATCCACATTTACAGCCTGAAAAATGTCTTCTTTTTAATCAATAAACACAGTTAGAATAAGAAGGCACTAGAGCTGTTACCAATCAAATAAATTCACTACCAACAAAATTCATCCACTCCAGATGTGGCACAGAAGTTGCATTTGAATTGGTACAGCTACAACTACATAAATACTGTTGAAATTAATGTTTTAAATATCAAATTTTGATTATAGAAATATGATGGAAAATAAACAGACTTTTAAATATGACATTAAAACCGCCTGTAAACTACAGTAGGTGGTGGCAAATCACTTAATGAGTGAGTGACAGAATCATTCATTCAACCGATTCTTTCAAAGCAGCTGAAACCTCAGTAACGAAATACCGCGGTGTGTTGCTCGGAAAAGCACAACAGTTCTGCTATGGGTTTGTTTATTTTTGTTGCGAAATAGCAAAAACTTTAAAAAGAAAATTAATTTTAAAACTTTTTTAAAATTAAAAATTGTCTAAAATTCACTTCTTGTTTGTTGAACGTTTGTATAAAATCAGTGTAATATTTGCAATAGTGCTTACATTTGTAAAAAAAAAGCTCTCTTGCCCTTGTTATATTGCTTAATTATGTGTTATAATTTAAAAAGAAGATCTCATACAAGCACATTTATGCAATCATATCTTGAATTTTTGGCCATTTACATTAATTTTGGTGCAATCTTTGACAATTCCCCACTAAATTCTGACCTGGCACTGTCACAGATCAGCCAGGCTCCACCGCCAATCCATCACTACGATCTCAATCACCTGAGTTCTAATTCACGTCACCTGCACCTTATTAATCATCCAATCAACCCAGCACTATAAAGGCACACACCCAACTCCAGCACTCTGTCCGATCTCGCTTATACGAAGTGGACTCTCACCAGCTACACGCTACTACCTACCTGATACCAACCTGTTCAAAGACTTACCTCCTGTTCCTCCTCCTCGTGGGTTCCTGTGTCTTCCTCGTCTGTCTCCCCTCGTCTGTCCGTCGGCCACTTTGGATCTGGGGTGTGTGCTTCTCCTCGTCATCCACGAGTTCCTGGCAAGACAAGTATCTTCAGTATATCCTTTACTCTCTCGTCAAACTACTATTACTCATACTCACCATACCTCCCTGCACCTGCCATTGCTGAATCAATAAATATACTAGCATTGTTATAACGTTCATCTGTGTCCAGTCTGCTTACCATAACAGAAGATCGGACCGAAAACAGTGGGATTCAGCATGAGCCGGCCAGATCCATTCCAGGAACTAGTGGATAATCTACGACGAGTCCTCATGCCAGCCACCTCATCTATCACATCAACCACTTCCGTATCAACCGTCACCACTTCTTCGCCGTCTATGATCGCCAGTCCCATGGCCAAACCAACGCCCTTCTCTGGTGTGGCGGAGGAGTGCAACGGTTTTCTTCTGCAATGTTCCCTATACATTGAAATGCAACCCCATCTCTATTCTACGGAGAGATCAAAGATTTCGTTCATCATCTCACTCCTCTCTGGCAAGGCTTTACAGTGGGCTGAAACGATCTGGGCTCAATCCGGTAATTTAACTCAGTCATTTGATAACTTTGTCACTCATTTCAGGGAAGTTTTCGGACGTCCTTATGGTGATCCATCCACTAGTGACCAGTTATACCATCTACGGCAGGGGTCCGTACCCATCAAGGAATATGCACTGAGATTCAGAACCCTTGCTGCGGCTAGCGGTTGGAATGAACAATCATTACTCACCACCTATCGACAGGGATTAGAGCCCAGGCTTCGACTACAACTGGCTGGATATGATGACAAATGTGGCTTAGAAAATCTGATTCAACATTCCATCCGGTGTTCGTCCCGCATGCAATCCTGTTATGACGAATCACCTTTTTGTAACCGTTGCACTCCTTCTCAACAGCCCCCAGTGAATTATACCCCTCCAGAACCAGAACCCATGATGACTGAAAATATGCGTTTGTCCTTCGCTGAGCGGCAGAGGCGAATCTCTAGGGGGTTATGTCTGTACTGTGGAGGCGGAGGGCATGTGATCTCTACATGCCCCACTCGACCACCTCGTCTATGGGTGAGTGCCATTCGACATCCTCCTCAGAACATGCAACCTCTCACTATAATGATAACGCTGATTGTACCCAATTTTTCAATTCCAGTCCATGCCCTCCTTGACTCAGGATCAGCCGGGAATTTCATATCGGGGAACCTCTGCCGCCAGCTCAAAATCCGCACCACGGCCAACTCCAAGGTTTACCAAGTCCAAACCATAACTGGAAGAGCACTAAGCCGACATGACGTCAAACTCATCACTGAACCTATCACACTTCGCATTGGTAGTCTACATGAAGAGGACATCAAATTGCTGGTTCTGGAGGAGGCAAACATGGATATAATCCTTGGCCGACCCTGGTTCGTCCTTCACGAACCCCAAATATCCTGGCGTACGGGAGACGTCCTGAAGTGGGGCGACCAATGCTTTCCTGATTGTTTCCCAAATCTGCCTCGACCATCAATGCCAGTCTCCCGGACCCTGTCTGTAAATTCCACTTCCATCGAAAGTCCCATTGATAAACAATCTGTTGAGATCCCCGAATGCTATTCTCACTTCAGTGACGTCTTTTGTCCCACGAAAGCCTCACAACTTCCACCTCATCGGCCATGGGACTGCGCGATCGATCTGCTACCGGGTGAGTCAGTGCCCAAAGGAAAGATTTATCCACTTTCACTCCCAGAACAGAAGGCCATGGAGGAGTACATTGAGGAAGCTCTCCAACAGGGATACATCCGCCCTTCTACGTCCCCTGCTGCTACCAGCTTCTTTTTCGTCGCCAAGAAGGACGGAGGTTTGAGGCCTTGTATAGATTACCGGACATTGAATAACATCACTGTGAAGTTCCGTTATCCCCTTCCTCTCGTCCCAGCCGCCCTGGAACATCTCCGGGGGGCCACCATCTTCACCAAGCTAGACCTCCGCAGCGCCTATAACCTCATCCGGATACGAGAAGGGGATGAATGGAAAACAGCCTTCGTGACCCCTACCGGCCATTATGAATATCTGGTCATGCCATATGGCCTAGTCAACGCCCCTTCGGTATTCCAGGATTTCATGCATGAGGTGCTTCGAGAGTACCTCCATCGCTTCGTCCTGGTCTACATCGATGACATCCTGATCTACTCTCGGAGCTTGGCCGAACATCGCCACCACGTTGCGGAGGTCCTTCAACGTCTCCGTCAATATCAACTGTTTCTCAAGGCAGAGAAGTGTTCCTTCCATCAATCCTCCGTACAGTTCCTAGGCTACCATATTGACAGTAGTGGCATCCGGATGGACGAGGGGAAGGTGGAGGCAATCAAGACCTGGCCCAAACCTTCCACCATCAAGGAACTCCAGAGATTCTCTAACTTCTACCGTCGATTCATTCAGAACTACAGCACCCTTACCAGTCCACTCACCAACCTTCTCCGTAAGAAGCCTAAGTCTCTGTCCTGGTCCCCAGCAGCTGAAGAGGCCTTCGAGAAGTTGAAAGAAGCTTTTACCCGAGCGCCAATCCTCATACATCCCGAACCAGAAAAGCCATTCATAGTTGAAGTAGATGCTTCAACCACAGGGGTAGGAGCAATCCTTTCACAGCAGCAGGGGAACCCCGCAAAACTCCATCCATGTGCCTTCTTTTCACGTAAACTTAGCCCGGCGGAGCGCAACTATGACATCGGGAATAGGGAGCTCCTCGCTATCAAATTGGCCCTAGAGGAATGGAGACATTGGCTTGAGGGAGCCCAACATCCCTTTACAGTATTTTTTTTTTTTTTTTTTTTTTTTTTTTTTTTTTCTTTTTTACCAATACCCCATCCAGGCCAAGGCCGCAGCCCCAGCGCCGAACCCCCCAAGAAACCCATCCCCAGGGAACCCCCAGATGCCCCAGGCCCATATTGCCACCCCACGCCAACAACAAAAACCACAGCCGGACAGAATCGGGACCCCCACCCACACTAGGTGATGGAGCTGATCAAAGGAGCCCAGAGAGATTGATCTAATGTGTCAGCAGAAGCTGTTTCAAGGCTAATATAATCCCACAAATAATCTCTATATTGGTTGATATTAAGATTATTTTTATTTTTCCAGTTCATGAGGACAGTCTTCTTAGCAATGCATAGGGCAGTGAAAGCCATGTGGATTGTGTTATCTTCTGTAGTGACACCATCTAGGTCGCCCAACAAGCAGACTAAAGGAGAGGCTGGAATAGAGCATTTAAGACACTTTGATAAGTCTTCACAAATCCTGTACCAGTACCTCTGAACAGGTGGACAGAACCATAGAGCGTGGATGTAATTGTCAGGTGTATTGCTTTTACAGTGTGAGCAGTTGTTAGAAGCTGTAAAACCCATCCTGAACATCCGATGACCTGTGTAGTGCACTCTATGCAGAATTTTGTATTGTATTAATTGTAATCCAGGATTTCTAATCAGTTCAAAGGTTTTTAAACATATCTGAGACCAGAAATTATGGTCCCAGTTTACTGATAGATCTGCTTCCCATTTTGCAATAGGAAGTGATACTGATTCATCTATATTGGAAAGTGCCCTGTATATTTTAGACATTAATTTGGGGGTTTTGAGATTAAGAAAATCTGACACACTTGGTGGTATTTGTAAATTAATATGATTAGACTTAAATTTCCTTTTTACAATAGATTTAATTTGTTGATATTCTAAAAATCTGTTCTTATTAATCCCATATTCTTTAATTAATTTGTCAAAGGGAATAAAGTCTGTCCCTTCGAATATATGTTCCAGGTATTTAATACCTTTACAACTCCAATCTGTGAAGTTTATCATATTGTTGTTTAGCAATATGTCAGGATTGTTCCAGATGGGGGTACGTTTGCATGGGATTAGTGAAGACTCCGTCATTTTTAGAAACTCCCACCATGCTGTCAGAGAAGAGCTGATACTGATGCTTTTAAAGCATACGTGTCGTTTACTGATCGAGCTAATGAATGGCAGATCCGAAATCTCTATATTATTGCATAATGCCTGTTCTACATCTAGCCAAGGCTCATCTAAGAGGGTGTGTTTTAACCACCCTGAAATGTGTTGAAGCCTATTGGCTAAGAAATAGTGGTAAAAGTTAGGTAGATCTAGTCCTCCTTTGTTCTTGGTCTTTTGCAGCGTTTTTAAGCTAATACGCGGGGGTTTACCTTTCCAAAGGAATTTAGAGATGGAGGAGTCCAAAGATCTAAACCAGTCAGGTGGTGGTTTGCTTGGGATCATTGCAAATAAATAATTAATTCTTGGCAAAACCATCATTTTTATTGAGGCGACTCTTCCCATGAGTGATATGGGTAGAGACCTCCATCTGGTTAGATCATCTTCTACCTTCTTTAAAAGTGGGATGTGGTTTAATTTAATCAAATCTGCCAGTTTAGGAGAAACATTAATACCTAAATATTTAATATTTCCAGATTGCAGTGGAGTGGAAGAATTCTGGAAGGAGCAATTAATTGGAAGAACTGTTGATTTTAACCAGTTTATTGAGTAATCTGAGACTCTTGAGAAAGAGTTTATTAATGTAATTACCTCAGAGAGAGTGGTTTGTGAATGTTGAAGAAAAAGTAACACATCATCTGCGTAAAGACTAATTTTATGTTCTACATTCTTGCATTTAATGCCTTTAATCACTGTTGCCTGTCTAATTGCTGCTGCTAGTGGTTCAATAAAAATTGCAAACAGTGAGGGGGAGAGGGGGCATCCCTGCCTGGTGCCCCTCTTAAGATAGAAGCTAGAGGACGTTTGGGCATTTGTCCTGACACATGCTGTTGGAGAGTTATATAATATTTTTAACCAGTTTATGAAAGAGTTTCCAAAACCAAATTTGTGTAAAGTTGCAAATAGAAAATTCCAGTTAACCCTATCAAAAGCTTTTTCTGCATCTAGAGACAATATTGTAATTTGAAGGTTTCTATTGCATGAATAGTCTATCAAGTTAAGTAACCTACGTGTATTTGTTGAGGAGTGCCTCCCTTTTATGAAACCAGTTTGGTCGTAATGAATTATGAGAGGGGTTATCTTCTCTATTCTTTTTGAGATAGCTTTGCAGATTATTTTAGTGTCCACATTAATAAGGGATATTGGACGATAGCTAGTAGGCAATACAGGGTCTTTGCCTGGTTTTAGTAAGAGACTAATGTTGGCAGAGTTCATATTTGGTGGAAATCTGCCATTTTCTTTGGTTTCCTGCAACATTCTGTAGAATGTTGGTGCCAGAATAGCCCAGAATTCTTTATAGAATTCTGCTGGAAAGCCATCTGGACCTGGAGCCTTTTTATTAGGCATACTGTTCAAAGCTTCCTGAAGTTCATCTGATGTCAGTGGAGAATCCAATGCCATCGCTTGATTGTCTGTTAATTTCGGAAGAGTTATATTGTCAAGAAATTGGTCTATTTCGTCTTTAGATGGGTTTATCTGTGGAGAATATAAAGATTCGTAAAAATCTCTGAAAGTGTTGTTTATTCTTTCAGGGTCATATACTGTATCCCCAGTTAAATCTTTAACAGCACATATCGTTGTTTTTTCTTTATTTATTTTTAACTGGTTCGCTAAGAATTGACCTGATTTGTTACCATATTCAAATTCTTGCCAGCGAAGTCTTTGTGCTAAGAATTTAGTTTTTTTATTAATAATTTCATTTAATTCTAGTTTTGCTTTACATATTTTTTTCAGCATTTCCTGTTCCTGGGAGGATACGTAGGATTCTTCTAAAGTTTTTATGGTTTCTTCTAATTCCTGAATACATTTATTTTCTCTTTTCTTTTTATGCGATGAGAATGAGATTATTCTACCTCTCAACACAGCTTTACCTGCTTCCCAGAGAACAGATGCTGATGTTCCAGGCAGGTCATTATAGTCTAAATATAAAGCCCACTCTTCTTTAAAATATTTAATAAAATCGTCGTCTTTAAGCAATGATGTATTGAATCTCCAGTTATAACTTGGTGGAGTGGTCTTCTTGTTTACTAGAGTTAAAGAAACAGCAGCATGATCGCTGACAGCTATAGGGTGTATCTCTGTGTCTGAAATGTCACTCAGCAGTGAGCTGCTGACTAGGAAATAATCCAGACGAGAGTAAGAGTGATGGACATGTGAGAAGAAAGTAAATTCCCTACTGTTGGTGTGGAGAGAACGCCATGCATCGCAAAGTCCATAGTCGCTCATGTACTGTTTAACTATATTTGTGGATTCCCAATTGCGCTGAGTTCCAGCTGTACTTAGCCTGTCCATTTCTTTATTTAGTCCAAAGTTGAGGTCTCCCCCAATAACAAGTGCACAATCTAGTTGTTCAGATAGTGCGGTAAAAAAACCGTGAAAGAAAGAGGGGTCATCAACATTTGGACCATATATACTAACAATACATAACTTTTTGTCAAATATAGATAATTTAATGATTAGAAATCTACCTTCTGGATCTATAACTGTGTTGAGTACTGTGAAATTAACATTTTTATGTATTAAAATTGCTACCCCCCTTTGCCTAGAATTATAGCAGGCTGAGAACACATTAGGAAACTCAGTTGTTTTAAGTTGATCTGTAGCTGTGGCAGATCTATGAGTCTCTTGTAATAAAACAATGTCTGCTTGTAGTTTTTTAAGATGGCTAAATATTTTTAACTTCTTTTCTCTGGAGCCAGCTCCATTCACATTCCATGTGACAAACCTTAGTGCACCCATAGATGTGTGTGTTTAGCTAATGCTGCTCGCTGCGTGTGATGCTCAAATGAATAAGATATGAGCGGGCGTGTACGCGCTTGTATGCGAGTATGTCCTTCATGTCTGTGTGCGCTGTAAGGTCTGAGTGGTTGCGTTAATGCTGAGTGTATATGTACATGGTCGTGCCATGCAGATGTTTGATATCGGGTGTTGTGTTTATATGTGTAGTAAAGCAGGTGATCGGTGCAGTGAAAGGAGTTGGAAGTAAGAAAGACATACAAAGAAGCAAGCATAGAGGGATGAAAGTAAAAACTTGACAGAAACGAAAACATTGCAAAATCATTTAAACGCTGCGGAGACTGACTGTACGTGTTTGTTATGATATCCAGGGCCGCATTAAGACCTCACTGGGCCCGGGGCTATGACTGCAGGGCCCCCCCATCACAATAATTATATATAGCTTTAAATAGAATTTGTATCCTATAAACATTTTTGATGCACTGAAATTTCATAATTCTTGTTACTAATTACAATATCACAAAAAATAATACTAGACAAAATAAAACCAAGCTTACTGAAGACAAGTAAACAGTCACGAATGACAAGAGAACAAAGATACTTAACAAATCGACCTACTTGGAAAAACTTAAAGCACTGAATAAAAAACATTATATTGTATAAAGTAAATGTACAAATAGATCGAATAGTCTTCACTGTATAAATTCAATATAGATTAATTCTTATTTTACAAAAGTGATTCAGTCAAGGACATGGAGTGATTTTTTTTTTTCCGATTTTTGATTCACATTATTGACACAAATGGCAACGGCAGCAATATTAGGTTGCTTTCCACGAATAGTTCACCAAAAAAAAAAAAAAAAAAAAAATTCTGTTGTTTTTCTTAACCTGTATGAGTTTCCCTCTGCTGTTGAACGCAAAAGAATACATTGGGAACAATACTGGTAACCAAACAGCTGCTGCATGACTTTCATAGTATGAAAAAAAAGAAAAAATACACTATTGGAGTCAATGGGGACCAGAAACCTTCTGGTTAAGAACATTCTTCAAAATATCCTCCTCTATGTTGAGGTGAACAACGAAATTCATACAGGTTCAGAACAACTCGAGGCTGAGTAAATGACAGTATTTTCATTTTTGGGTGAACTATCCCTTTAAAATCTCATCATACAATTCCAGGAACTCACATAGCCTACTACATTTCACATGCATGCTTTATCTTTAACTATAATGTTCATGTAAGACACGAATGACTGTTTACAAGGATACTTGCAAGAACGGGCATTTTGACACATAACTGTATTTGAATGTTTAAGCTCAAGGCGCGAAGAATAATTCAAGTTTAGGCAGGTGCTTTACACGCAGGTGCGCGCCGCGCGTTTTAGGCTGAAACTGTCTTAACGCGCGCATTTACCAAAATAAATTCTGCCCCGCTTCTTAATGTCTCTGAACAGTTAAATTAGTTTTTAAACCATAATGTGTAAATGACTTTAAATGATAAGCTAACATCATGACGCACAAAACGATTGACATATTTCTACCGTATTTTTTCTCAACCCAAAAGCGAATATAGGCCTATAGAGTTTGCTCAAGCACAAGCAATATACATCCATCAAGTTAATAATCAAACTAACCTCAAATCTGTGGCGACGATGACGCTATGTTTTTATCTTCTCCATGTGTCCGGTCCACTTGCTGTTCCACAACTTCCACTCCATCATCAGCTTTAGTAAAATAACTTGATAGCTGGGAATTTTACTGACTAAGTCGTGTTTTTCCCTCTCTCCTATTTTTTTTCTTTTCCTTTCCTTATAAGAATAGTTGACATTTTTACTTATCGAAGATTATTCTTTTGCATGACCATTTCCAGATTACGCGACAGTGCGGACGCAGCGGTCACCTGATAGATACACAGGTCTTTCAAAAGCAAATATAAAATAAAATGCATTTGATTGGTAAAACAAATGAACGAGAAACGTGAATTAAATTTATGGAAAAGCTCCACTAAATAATAGCACTAATAAGTGGGGGGCGTGGTGGGGCTTTGGCGATTGGCACAATGCTCAGGCCGCCTAGCCCAATGGTTAATGCGGCCCTGATGATATCGTATTAATTTATCGAAATGACAAATAGTTAGAGGTAAATGGAAGAACAAGCGAGGAAAGAGAGAGAAAAAAAAGGTAAATATAACGGATTCTTATCTGGAGTGGTGTTAATATAACCACGGAGTGGTACGGAGGTTCCGGTAGAGCTGTCCATCCACGTAGAGCCGATCCACAGCGATGACAGCTCGGGAGCCCTTTTGGATGAGACTGCGTCGGATTGGGAACAGAATTTTGCGTCGCTCCAGGATTTCTTTGGGGAACTGGTCGTTTACGCCGAAGTCTGTTCCTTTCAGCTCCCTGCCGCGACTCTTCACCTGCTCTTTCTGCTTGAAGTATCCGAATTTGGCCACAATGGGACGCGGCCTCGGGGCTCCAGGTTTCTTCGCTCCCATCCGATGGACTCTTTCGAAGCAGATGTTTTCCACGGTGTCTTCCGGAAGCTTCAGGTATGTCTTGATAAAGTTTTTAACCGTAGTTTCTGGGTCCTCTTCGGCAGATTCCGGGATGCCTGAAAACACCAGGTTATCTCTCATGCTACGGGCCTGGAGATCGATGACAGTCTCTTTTATTTTTTTATTTTCTTCACTTAGATGGGTCATATTTTCAGCTAGAGATTTGACCGAGTCCCGTAGAGATGCGTTTTCAGCAGCGAGTGTTTCCACCTGCTGCTGGCTGAATTCCAGCGATTCCCTCAGGGATTTAAATTCACGGTGCAGGATCTCGACCAGGGACAACCTCGCGTCGAAGCTGGACAACCGCTTGTCGATTGAATCCAGGATGTCGGTAAAGCTTTTACCCGTCGGCGATGTTTCAGGCGAGTCTGACGGGCGACTTCTTTTGGAAGACGGCGTCTCGCTTTTGGCTGGAGAACATGCATTTTGGGTTTTCTTCATGACTATAACGTCGAAGCACCAGTCGATGTATTCCTGAAGAGTTTCTAAATTTTCCTCGCTGTCCTCGCTGTTCATTCAGTTTTTCCGCCAAGTCTCCAGCGTCTGACGTCACCTACAGCATTTCCGGTTCCGCTCGGTATTGATCCCTTTACAGTATTGACGGACCACAAGAACTTGCAATAACTGAGAGAGGCAAAGAGGCTAAACCCACGCCAGGCACGCTGGGCATTGTGTTCTTTACTCGTTTCAATTTCTCCATCACGTGCAATCCAGGCCATAAGAATGTCAAAGCAGATGCACTGTCTCGCCTTCACGCTCCAGTTGAAGAGGAAGACCCACCTGAACCCATCATCCCTGAAAGTATATTCGTCTGTCCCATTCAATGGAACCCCGAATCCGCTCCCTCTTCCAATGCCCCCAGGGCCACTCCGCCGGGCTGTCCTCCTGGAGCACAGTACGTAACTAGGACTCAACGCACCCCTCTCATCCACTCCGTTCCGTTCACTCATCACTGGGCACTGGCCACCCTGGGGCCAACGCTACCCTCTCGCTACTGAAAGATCGTTACTGGTGGCCGAACATGGCTAGGGACGTGAGAAGGTTCGTCCAGGGTTGTGAAGAGTGTGCAAAATCCAAGAGTCCTCGCCATCTTCCTGCAGGGAAACTCTTTCCGCTGCCCATCCCCAACAGACCGTGGTCACACCTAGGAGTAGACTTCGTCACAGATTTACCAGCCTCTGAGGGTAACACTTGCATCCTGGTAGTGGTGGATAGATTCTCCAAGTCCTGCCGTCTGATTCCTCTCAAGCATCTACCCACAGCTATGGAGTCAGCAGAACTTATGTTTAAACACGTGTTTAGGTATTTTGGTATTCCCGAAGACATTGTTTCTGACCGTGGCCCTCAGTTTATCTCACGGGTCTGGAAAAACTTCTTCAAACTCCTAGGTGTGACCGTAAGTTTATCGTCTGGTTACCATCCTCAGACCAATGGGCAGACGGAAAGAAAGATTCAGGAAATTGGACGTTTCCTGCGAACCTTCTGCCACGGCCACCAGCACTCTTGGAACCAGTTCATTGGCTGGGCCGAGTACGCTCAGAATTCCCTCCGGCAATCATCTACTGGACTCACCCCTTTCCAGTGCGTACTCGGGTACCAGCCACCCATGTTCCCCTGGGATGTGGAGCCATCGGATGTTCCTGCGGTGGACTACTGGTTCCGAGAGAGCGAGAGGGTCTGGGACGAAGCACACCATCACCTTCAACGAGCTCTACGCAGGCGCAAGATGACAGCAGACCTTCGAAGGTCCGATGCTCCATCATACCACCCTGGACAGAAGGTCTGGCTGTCAACCCGTGACATCCGATTGCGCCTGCCCTGCAAGAAGCTCGCTCCCAGATTCGTTGGCCCCTTCACCATTCAAAGGCAGATCAACCCGGTCACCTTCCAACTAAACCTACCTCCACAATACAGAATTCACCCCACATTCCATGTCTCACACCTCAAACCTTACCATTCTCCTGTTTCTCCCTCCACAGAGCCTGGCGTGATCACGGAAACCCCTCTTCCACTGATCCAGGAGGATGGAGCCATCTACGAGGTCAGAGCGATCCTGGATTCCCGACGTCGTGGTGGTAGGCTGGAATACCTCGTAGATTGGGAAGGGTTTGGTCCGGAGGAAAGATCGTGGATTCCCAGGGACGACATTCTGGATCCGGCTCTCACGGAGGAGTTCCATTCCCAATTCCCTGATCGACCAGCACCTAGAACCAGGGGTAGACCACCACGTCGTCGGGCCCCTCGGCCCTCTGGAGCGGGCCGTGGAGAGGTGGGTAGTGTCACAGATCAGCCAGGCTCCACCGCCAATCCATCACTACGATCTCAATCACCTGAGTTCTAATTCACGTCACCTGCACCTTATTAATCATCCAATCAACCCAGCACTATAAAGGCACACACCCAACTCCAGCACTCTGTCCGATCTCGCTTATACGAAGTGGACTCTCACCAGCTACACGCTACTACCTACCTGATACCAACCTGTTCAAAGACTTACCTCCTGTTCCTCCTCCTCGTGGGTTCCTGTGTCTTCCTCGTCTGTCTCCCCTCGTCTGTCCGTCGGCCACTTTGGATCTGGGGTGTGTGCTTCTCCTCGTCATCCACGAGTTCCTGGCAAGACAAGTATCTTCAGTATATCCTTTACTCTCTCGTCAAACTACTATTACTCATACTCACCATACCTCCCTGCACCTGCCATTGCTGAATCAATAAATATACTAGCATTGTTATAACGTTCATCTGTGTCCAGTCTGCTTACCATAACAGGCACAACAGTATCAAATAAATAAAATTAGAAATAAGTTACTGATTGCATTTGAAGCAGGAAGTTTTACATCCAATCATGTTAATTTGGTTAACAAATAAATCAGGCAGTGAACCAGCAATTTAGTGATATCCCCGTAGTTGTGGCCTTGACTGGTCTGAAAATAAAATTCTAAGACCGAAACAAGACCAAGACCTTCAAAAAATGCTTTTAAGTCTTGTGTACTACAACACTAGCTCAGACAAATTGTGAATAATATGAAAAATATGACAGCTATCTATAAAGTACAAAGTAAAAATATTTATCAAAATCTTTATCATTGAATAAAGTTCAGTGACATTCACAAATTCTATATTTTTAAGTTATGTATTTTTATACTTGTTAGTGTTGTGCCTTTAGCTTAACAACATGCTAATATCAAACAATAAAATCAGCTGCAAATCAAATCTTCCTTTTATAACTGCTATTTGAAGAGCGTTCCAAACTGATCACCTTTGAGGTTCCATGACAGTTGGAATGCTGCCTAAAGATTTAGTCACGCATACTTATTCTGCAAAATTTTGTGGGCCATATCAAGTCAATTATAGGAATCGACACGATCGGGAGTTTTGAGTAAAGATTGAGATTTTGCTCATTGTCAAGTTGGTCTTATGAATTTGTTGCATTACCAGCAGAATTCTGCTTGGTTTGATGGTGACTTTTGTGCAAGCTGTGCTTCATTCATTATTATTTTTTTTAAATGTCACTAATGTTACCGCACCTTAAGGAAGGAGTCAGATTTGTGGCTAACTAGGTTTTGAAACAGAACTAATGCATTTTAACTGCCTTTTTGTATATGTCCCTGAAAAAAAGATCATCATTTTTATTGTAAGAAAAAAAATATTTTCATATCTGCAAATTTAGTTTGTCAACTTTTAGGACTACACACACGTACAGAGTCCTTAAGCCAAAAAACTTTGTATAAAATCATTTTTGAAGCTGTAGATATGCAATAAATAAAGAATAAACATCCTGCCCAGCTTATCTTCACTATTATACAACTTGTCTTACTGCATTTTGCTTTACTGTCAAACATTGGCATTAATTCCTGGTGCACACCTCGTCTATGTCATAATGTTCCCTCCTGTCAGGCCTCATGATATATAGCTGTTTCTCCCATTGCTTTGAGTGATGTAGCACACAGAGAACCTTTGTAAAAACACAAGCTGTGAAAGGCAGCGGAAAAGTGTGATCTTCCGATGATGTAAAATTCAAACACATCATGTTTTCCTGGAATGAGATAGAGACTTACTCGCCTGTTCTCATATTAATGAGATGTGGAATGACCATATTATTTGAGTGTTTGCTGGCAGGACCATTCAACTATCAGTCCAAATCACCATTATCTTTTGTTTTTTGAGTTTGTTTAATATTTTTCCTTTTACCTCATACATACTGCATATCCTCATGACCCCAAATAGGTTTGAAGCTTGGCTGACCTCGCAGAGGTGAGTGTGCAGAAAGCACGAATTAAAGTAAATTGCATCATGTGTCTTCTGATAGTGTTTACTCTATGACAGGAGTGTCAAACTCAGTTCCTGGAGGGCCGGAGCCCTGCAGAGTTTAGATGCAACCCTAATTAAACACACCTGATTCAGCTAATTAAGTCATTCAGGCTTATTTGAAAGATGGTTTGTGTATTGGAGCAGGGTATTGGAGCACAAAACTCTGCAGGGCTGCGGCCCTCCAAGAACTGAGTTTGACATCCCTGCTCTATGACAAATACTCTCTTTAAGAGAAGCATCAAAGTTGTACCAAAATGTCAGCTGTCAAATATTCTTGTAGCTACATGATTAAGAGACGCAACAAAAAGTACTGTGGTGTACGATGATAAGTATTATTTTTACATAATAGTCAAAGATTTGCCAAAGAATTACAATGGGACTTTTAAAACATTACTTTTAAAAATACTTGTAGAAAAAGGTCCATTAGTATTCACATTATCTCAATGGAAGTTACTCTGCTATAGGGGCTAACTGAAACAGTGGTAAAATCACTGTAATGCAAAGACTGGAGTCGTTTACTGCTATCATGATAATTCACTGTTTATAACGTAAACTGTAATACATTGTCTGCAGATTTCACAAAACCATAGGCAATTTTGTTTTTTTCTGTGGTATCCTCCCACACTAATTTACGCCCTTCCAAAGGAAGATGATAATCTGAGATATGAGAGATGTGTCTGGTGCTCTGGAGCCGTAAATTCAGCTGTCTCTGGATCAGTTTTGCTGTTGGATCCTCTTGTGACTGTAATTTGGTTGCTAGTTTTGCCAGTCAGAGAAACATCTGCTCAAGTAGGACAGCCCTGTGGGAAACTTTGTGCTTTTCCTTTATAAATAAAGGTTTGATTAGAACTAAAAAGGGATTTACAGTCTGATACCTTCATTAAGAACTTTGCTGGTTCTTTAGCAAACCATATATGTACTGGTGTTTTAAAGTATTACAAGTGCTGTGAATGTGCACTTGTAGTCTACTACAAATTTTAAAGATACAGTTAAAAACTTATACTTGCAGATAATATAATATTTTTAAATAAAAGGCCACTTAAGTGTACTTAAAAAGAGTACACTATCCTGACTATTTTTCTTAACATATTCTTATAAGTGCACTTTGTAATAATACATTTTAAGTCATTGTTTTTTTCCCAACCTTTTGTTGTGCTTTAAAGAAGTACACTTGTGTTGACTAACATACTAAAGCACTAGTTAATATATTTTAAATGTACTAAATTGCAACTTCATCATTGCAAATGTGTAAACACAAATATTTAAATGCATGACATACAAGTTTCAATATAAATTACATTAAAGCTGTAATGATAAAGTGCACATCTCTGTCACAAGGGCAGATATCAGTGTGCTAATCATTTTATGCTAAAATCTATCTCTCTCTTATTTATTTATTTTATTTTTGTAAATCTGACTAACTATAGCTAATTTGAAGGGTTTATTCACCCAAAATGAGCAAATTGGCTTCATTTAATCACCCTCATGTCATTTTTGATTAAAATGGATTAAGGTTTTATGGCCATTATTTTAAAAAAAGCTACTCCGTGTAGCTAGAAATCACTTTATTTTCTTTGAGTTTTGTTACTTAGCAGAAACACTGTCAGTGTGGAAGCACAACATGAACCTGCTGTTAGGCTGCTGTTGAGAAACAGTCCTGAAAGTGAATATGTTTCCATTAAAAATTCCATTTTGCAGTTACTGTATACACTGCTTCAACAAAATTTGAACCAGTGTTTCTCATACCACAAACTGCACATGAACTTTCTCCTCTGACATGGTTTTGCTCAAGTATAACTGACCCAGACCCTCACAGGCCGGTCTGTGGTTTATTTCTCAGGCCACAACACCCTAAAATAGAGCTTTCTGTACTCCCACTCCTAAAGCGAGCCCATAATTCCCACCCGCCTTACAGTTTATCCAAACATAGGGTTAAAACGATCTCTGGCTTACTGATGTAGGTAAAATGATGCATTGTGCGTCTTGTTTTGTTTAACAGATTTTACTGTTTTAATTGGAACTGAATGTTTTGACTAAATTGACTTGACTGTAATATTAATATACATTCTTTATGCAAAAAAAAAAATCAAAATCATCACATTTAAGTAAAATGATGTATCTCCTAAATTCCTTGGAAGAAATACAAAGTCATAAACATATATTAATAAGGATGGCATATTCCAA